>JAANSQ010003308.1:0-10326 GCA_036850885.1 Lepidocyrtinus dapeste
TTTTCTGCCTCACAAAGCAGTCGTTCATGCTTCTATTTTTCTGGACAAAGTAACTTTTTAATCACAAAGCTCACTTTATCTCTTTGTATAGTAATGCGTTTTAAAGGCATTCCTTGGTAGTTCCTAAGCTGGTAATTTGGTACTCGTAATGATGACAGTTAGGACTTAGGAAACACTTCCAACCCAGTCGTCACCAAAGAAAGCGTTAGTCCAAATGATCTTACGCAATCTTTTACAAATGAATTCGGGCAGCAATACTTCTTTGCTCTACTAGTTTAATACTTATGAGCGTTACTGAGCTATACAGAATGTCGCAATTGAGATAACCTTCTTCTTTGCTTTGCTTTGAGTACTTTGCATTAGACTACTTCAAAATGTCAAACAAATGATCAAGATTAATATCGTATGTCTTGTTAAGTGCTTCTTACTCTGCCAAGAGTTTAACGTCTCTTTGTCCGACACACGTAGGGTTTGGTATCTTATGTTGCTTAGAAAAATATACTGTTGAGACTCCGTTGAAAATTTATAAAACGTTCGTAGGAAGTATGCTAATGGTCAATTTCTCGCACACTTAAAAATTAGTAACGCTTACAAACAAGCATTTAAGTTTACAAATATTTATTCAAATATAACATTAGCTATAAGCAGATTTGTTCATTTAAATTTTGTTCATAGTTGCGCAAAGGTACATATTTCAACATTTCAAGTTTTCAATATGGAATATAAAATGGAATTTTCACTTTTCTTTACAAGCAGAGCTAGAATTAATAGCTTCTAATAAAGCTAGCAGTATTTCAAATAGTTTAGCCTGTTATATTGATCCTCTCCAATGAGAATGCTAATCTGTTCAATTGGCCTCAAAAGAGGATCTAAATTTTGAAATTCCGTGCAAAGGTTTTACTTGTTTCAGGTAGTAGCGTTATTAAAGAGCAGCGTGTTTTGCAGATTAATAACCTCCAATAACTGTTAATCCATGAATTAGAAGCTTGATCTGGATTATATGGAGGAACATATCCATATCCAAGTCGTAAATAAAATCTACTTTTGCATACTTCAGGAGTTGAGAGATAGATATTGCAATACTTGTGGTGTTTATTAGTAGAAGTGGAAATTATTACTAAAGCGAAACCCTAAAACATTACATTAAAACATAAGACTGATTAGAATACTCTGTAAAGAACACAATTGTCAAAATTCATGATAATCTTAATCATGCTTTTTGGCTTAGCGTACGTATTCAAAGGGTCAAATCTTGCCAAACTAATATTCATTCCCAAAAACGTTAACATTTTTGCTCTATTTTTAGAATAGAAACCAAAAAAGGATCTCCATCTGAAGAAACTAATTGAGTAAACAAAATGAAGGCATTTTTATGCATGACCCATGGCTAGACATACAATGTCGTTTATTTTTATGCTTTTTGAAAAAACTGTTTAGCTTTTTTGGGTAGGTATAGCATGCCTTCTTTCTTTTTCCTTCTTTTCCATATACTATAACCCTATTCATTGATATTATTTACCACATAATTGAAACTAACAATACGAGTAGTTCTTTAAATGAATAATGATTAAGCGATAACTCTAAGTAACAAGGTTTCCAATTTCATACCAATAGGCTGTTAGAGTCTAAGTTGACAAAAATCGAATAATCGCTAGGGTTTCAAGAAAGTATATCTGATAAATTGTCAAGACACAGAGAGAGAGAGACAGCTGAACTTACATAGGCATTCCAAAGCTTCCTGCAGGGAAACTTTTGGAAATTCAATTGCGTTTGCGAGTGACGATTCCTAAAAGTTTAATAGATCGTTTTTATCTTGGGATGTTACATCTTAAAAATGTAGCATGTCACCATGTCATGTAATTTGAGAAGGAAATGTAATTTTCTCTAGTCACGAGCAGGATCTTACTGATCGTTTTGAAAAAAAACACCGTTTGTATGTTTTGCACGGCACGCATTTAACAATTATGTGTATGTGTTTTCATTTAAGCCCGGCTGAATTTAAGTACTCTAATCGAATTTATTCGAATTCGAATTTAAAATTCTCTGATAATACTGTATCCATATGCACTTTACCCCATTAAATTCACCTCTCATTTTAGAGATTTTCAGTGTCTCTAGAGAAAACATGCTTGCACATTTCTTCATAAAGGATTTTGAATGAGCACTTGAATTATCAAGAAACTAATGTATTGGAGTAAAAGGTCTATAAAATTATTTTTTGTTTTGTATATTGCAGCAGATAGCAGTTTCCTTCTGGCAAATGCTCAAATAGTGGACTATCCAATTGTCTATTGCAATGAATCCTTTTGTAAAATATCAGGATTCACCAGAGCTGAGGTAAAGGTCTTAAATATTTATGTTCGTTTATTATTAAATCCCTGATATATTTACTAATTATCAACTATCTTTATCACAGGTGATGCAGAAATCATGCCGGTGTGCCTTCATGGTTGGTGAACTTACGGATAAAGAAACGATAAAACGAATCGACGAAATCCTCGAGAACCATTATCAGGATCAGTTTGAGATTCTTCTGTACAAGAAAAATAGTAAGTATATAAATCTTGTTGATATGCTTTCATTGTGTGTGGTATAATCATGTCTTTGGTTTCTAAATAATTTGTGAGTAAATTAACTTTGTGTACATGTGAATGTTTGCCGATATCTTTGTCAATGTCTGCGCAACTTGTGAGTACGTAGAAACATAGTTGCTTCATGGTGAGCTATTTAGCAAGGCTAATTCAAACTTCAGAGGTAATTTTTAGTACCCAAGTTTATTTATTCTACAGTTTCTTGAAACTGCTGAAAATAAAATAGCTTAAATGATACGGGCCCTTTTTGCAACTGAGCAATCCTATGCATCAGCAGCAGTTTCAGATTTTTGTCAATGCGAATAAAAAATCTATTATGTATAATCCATCCCAAGTATTGAACAATGCGCTTGTTGTCAATCAATCAACCGATCTGTTCTATTATCAGAAAAGATGATCATGATTTACGTACTTTGTTTCTCTTTAGCCTTCATCCGTCAAATCAGCAAAAGTCTAAAAATCTGGCAACTTTGCTTTCCCCGAGTGAAATTCCGTTTGTTTTGTACTCGTACGAGGCAGAAAATTACAGCAAGATTTCTTTTTATCTCTTTCTAGATACAATGACATCTGTGTTTCCAATTCGTACCCCTAATTTTCTCTTAGGAAATAAGCATCAGCTTTTAGCGAACACGTTTCTTTTTCCTGATCTAATCGATTAGAATTCAGGAAGACATACAAGAGGGAAAAGTTTGTTAGTTTGTTACTTCTTAATGCATCACTCTAGTGCGTACGGTTTATACCAAGATTATCCACACACACGCAAAACACTCGTTTTGATACAGACTCAGTGGTGAATCAAACGAAGGAAGGTTAATCAACCATAAAATCTAATCGACAGTTCTTGAGCTTTTGTTTCTCTTCATTTGTTTGTGCACGGATAAATTATAATGTTATACAGTTTATCTTTCCAAGAGCGTACAAAGTAAAAAAGCATTCCAAATCTAAAGTAGTACACATTCCTAATGAGCAGTATTATCTTGGTGGAAGTAAAGCTTCAGATGAATACGACTGATGATATTGATTTTCCAAAGAGGTGATACAGTTGATGGGTAAAAGGTTTGCATAATACATAATGCACATTTTTCTCAACGCTTTTAATGTCATAATACTTTCTGAAAAACGAGATTATGTTAACTTACATATCCAATGACTCTGTACACTTTTACTTGATTTAAAGGTATATAAAAAATCATGCCAGTATATTCTAAAAGTGCGAAATTAGAGATTAGTCATAGTAAAAGGACAGACTAGTGTGCTGGCATGTACCAGTAGCGACAGCAACGTTACTTTTTCTCGCGTGCTATTCATTAGGGGTTTTCTGGGAAAAATACAAGGGAAAGAGAAATAGAGTCGTTTTAGATCTGGCAAATATTTAAAAACGACAACCAATGAAAAGGAAAAATTCAAGCACGCTTGACTGCAGTTGAGGAACGTTATTTTTGAGGCTGACAATAGATCCTTATGAAGGACAGACTAGTGTGCTGGCATGTACCAGTAGCGACAGCAACGTTATACTTTTTCTCGCGTGCAATTCATTAGTGGTTTTTTCCGGGGAAACACAAGGAAAAGAGAAATAGAGTCATTTTAGATCTGCCAAATATTTAAAACGACAACCAACGAAAAAAAAAATCAAGCATGCTTGACTGCAGTTGAGGAACGTTATTTTTGAGGCTGACAATAGATCCTTATGGGATATTATTCTTTCCCTTCGTTGAGTTTTCACTCAGTATGACGTTTTCTTCTTTTGAGTTTGTTCATCCCACAATGAAGGGTTGTAAATGCTTTACATTCCACATGGGATAACTATCTTACAGGTGTCGTAATGGAAAGAAAGGCAAATTACTTTTTTATTCTCTGTCAATTCGATAGACTCTGCTTTGTTTTAAACCAATTGAAATATCTTAAAGAATGATTTTTTTGTTGTGTTTTTACATCAATCCGTTCCAATTCCTTTGACAATTAAAGAAAACAAATTGCAAATTGCTAACAGGTATAAAACACAAGGTGCCAAAGAAAACTGAATGCGTGTATAATGGTCTACTCTACACATATTAATGGACTAGCGGGAAGTGGATGCCACCCAATTTATATGATACCAGATCACAATAGAAAAGCTTGGGTGGGAAGAAAAATGTCAAGTTCTTCCGGCCTGTTTTTTATGAAAAATTGTTTTTGGTTACCTACATGCAATGAAAAAGTGGGTTAAGGCTAAATTTAGAAGCATAATAATGCAAGAAAATGGGTAGATATCCTATAGGTGCTTTTGTCATATTTTCTACGCTACCTTCGTGCATTAGTTCTATTGTGTGCTAAAAGTGGGCATGAGAAATTAGTTTTTATGACTTGCCCTTACACTGAAAGCCCTAAAAAGGAATAAATATCAGTGTATGTCTATATTATGATTTTTTGTTGAAGAAGGAATGAATGAAGTAAGTTGGCATGCATGCCCTGTCAAGCACTGAAGCATTACATTTTCCCTAGATTTTCATTACAATAAGTCGAGTTTAGTAACATTGACTTTCTTTTTTTCGCAAAAAATGGCCGAGTTTTTTTCCTTTCCGTGCATGCATGCTTTCCTGCTGAGTTGTAGAAGGTCGAATTATTGATGTAAACAAAACACCATGGAAAAATGGTTTAGTTTGCATGGATGGTGCATTCATTGATGCCATTATTGCATGATGTTTTCTTGTATAATGGACCCAAGCGGAACTGTTATTGTCCTGTAAGTAGCAGTTACAAAGTGCTTTTCTTTTCTATCAAGAACCAACAATTCAAGGGAAATTAAATACAGTATTCCATTGTATTGCATAGTATCTATGCATACACTTGCCGTTTAGCAATATTTTGTGCTGATGAAATGCGGCTATCCTCCTAAAATTGCTCATTCCCGAAAATATAAGACAAAATCAGGCCTACGTTAGTTANATTTGACTTGCTTTTCGTATCAAGAAATGACAAAGAATTTAGAGAAAGAGCACAAGCTCGTTACGAAACTGGAACAGTTTATGCTACTTCTGTTATCTTACCCTTTATGCTTCATATGCCCGTCCGAAAATGTCTTCCAAGAATGATGAGATATTTAATGCATTAGACTTTCTCCTACAAGTAAAAGCCTACAAAACTGTTTTAGGTGATAGGGATGAATATTATTAGGTTTTGGTGTGCTTTTACTTCACCAACGAAAGTCTACATATTCTACTTTTTGTTTGGAGGGAAAATGAGTATTCTAGATAACCAAGAAAAGCGCTGCTTTTAACCAGGTTTAATTCTTGGAAGTGATGGTGTTCTCCACTGAGTTGATGAGAGAAATGAAAAACTCTTCGAAAATGTAAACAAAGAAATATCATATTTGAGTTATGTGTAAAGTAGAAATATTTGATTTAAATGATTGTGTGTTGGCTTTAACTTAGTCAATATTATGTGTATTGTACAATGTGTTAAGTCTATGTCTACCGCGCTTTGACTGTTTACGCTCCTATGTTAATTTCAACAACCACCTTTCATTGTTTATGTTGCACAGAAACTCCACTATGGCTCCTTCTCCACATCGCTCCCATCAAAAACGAGAGGGATGTGGTGGTGCTCTTCCTTTTAACCTTTCGCGACATCACCGCTCTCAAACAACCCATCGAAGCGGAAGATTCGAAAGGGACGAGTACGCTTTACAGTAAGTGGCCTTCTATAAAGTTATTATTCGTTTCGGAAGGAACGTCATGTAACAAGCATTAATATAATATGGTTTATGTACCTTAACATCACAACTCGTTAAAATTTCAGGTCTCAGCAAATTCGCAAAACTCGCTCGTTCCGTTACCCGCAGTCGTTCAGTCCTCGCCTCCCAATTTTCCTCGCATATCCCCGTAGTAAAGGAGACTTCCAAGCAGTCCAACCTTGCTCATGTATGTATAAAAGGAATATATAAATTAAACCTTTTAGCAATATAGGAGCAACAGTTTGTTCTCAGAAAATGTTAAATTTAGTCTTGTTTCAAGAATCAACTTAAATTTTGCTGAATTTCTCGTTGTCTAATTTTTTCTGCTTCAATTCCATTGAATCTTCCCAAACTAGATGATGAGCCTGAATGCCGATGTCTTGCCGCAGTATCGTCAAGAAGCACCAAAGACTCCTCCTCATATACTTCTCCATTATTGTGCCTTCAAGGTAATTTATCCTATAATTTTCACCATCTATTCAGTCTATTTGATTAAATACCAAACAGAGATTAGATACTAAACAATTTAACTGTAATTCAAGTTTATACTGTATTTTTTTAGGCGATATGGGATTGGGTAATTCTCTGCCTGACTTTCTATACAGCTATAATGGTGCCCTACAACGTTGCCTTTAAGAACAAGACATCAGAGGATGTGAGTCTTCTAGTCGTTGACTCCATTGTGGATGTCATCTTCTTTATTGATATAGTTCTCAATTTTCATACTACTTTTGTGGGACCTGGTAAGCAATATTATATTGTAATATTTGAAAGATTTTTATATTAAGAAGATCTACTCACCTCATCATTTCACAGTCTCTCTCCAAAAATCAATTATCTGACACGTTCATTTCTTTATGATTGACACAGGTAGACTAAATTAGTTGAAAGAGAGAGAATGTGGAATAGACGTGAATAAGTCCGTGAGTATAAAAGCGTTACTAAATAAAGCTTATGAATGTTTTTCTCTTTATTAAATAAAGGTGGTGAGGTTGTCTCCGAACCTAAAGTTATCCGCATGAACTATTTTAAGTCTTGGTTCCTTATTGATCTCCTCTCTTGCCTTCCTTACGACGTGTTCAACGCATTCGACCATGATGAAGACGTAAGTTTCGTCTTTTCTACTTTCTCTTCTTACATTTGCTGTCAAGCTTGCAATTTATTGTTTGCTTTTACTAAGATGCTACCTAGAGTTTTTTTTATTCCTGAAATGTTTACTTGTAATGTGACTTTTTTAAAGGGCTAAAAATTAAACTCATACAATAGGTTTTGTCTTATCATAAATATTGACACATGGATTCCAAAGTATGTAGAACAATATTGCTTAGCAGCAGGGTTGAAATTTTTCTTTGATTTAATTGACGAAATACAATTTAATGCCTTGATTATAAATTCATTACTGTGAAAATGGCATTTAATAGACAGAATTTGTTTTAGCCAAAACTAAATAGTATCCGATTGGCTTGGTTCACACTTTACTGCAATACAGTTATCACTATCAGCATATCTTTAGCTTAGCAGCAGGGTTGAAATTTTTCTTTGATTTAATTGACGAAATACAAATTAATGCCTTGATTATAAATTCATAGAATTTGTTTTAGCCAGAACTAAATAGTATCCGATTGGCTTGGTTCCCACTTTACTGCAATACAGTTATCACTATCAGCATATCTTTGCCGCTTTCATCCTATTACGTGTACGTTCCATGTTCCATAAAGTACATATTTTCTCAGTGGACCTAAGCCCAGAACCACATGCAATACTCTTGAATATTTTGGCTGAGAGTATTTCTGAATGTAGACTTTCACTACTTTCACCATGAGTTCCTTCTACTTGGGTTTAACATGGCAGAAAATATTCATCTTGTTTCAAACCAACTACCCCTAGAGTGCTCTTTCCATTAATCAACTTTAACATATAATATGGCATGCGTTTGTATGAAGGGGAAGTGGTTTCGGCTTTAAACTATTAATACTATGTCCGGTTTCTTTACCCTCTGCGTGAAAATAGGCTTCCAACTTTTGGTTTCCGAATACCAAACTTATTTGTAAACCTCTTCACATTTCAGACGGAGTACAGTTCAATGTGTTTTTTACACACATAGATGCAGACTTGTGCTTATAAAAATAATTCTTAAATCCTGCTTTCATTTCTTAGAGTTGCGACCTTTACAGTGAATTGTGAAATTGAACTAAAGTCAGCTTGTTAAAATAAAAGCTCATATATTATTAGATTTAGCTATTTTTCCTTACTGTTTAAGTATCATCACCAACTTTTTTACTCATTGAAAAAAAGATTAAAACTATATTGGGTTCCCTTCCTAAACCGGATATTTTGAAGTACATATTGCAACCTCTTCATTCAAAAGAATCCTTTCCTCCCATTTGTCTGGAAAAAAATAATGTTGTTGTTATCGCGTACTTGACTTCTATTACTACCGGCCTCGTTTCTCACACTTCTTTTGATTCTCTTAAAAAATTTTCGCTTTCATCTTCACGATAGTGTCTTTAATCTGGCCTGTGTTTGCCAGCTCGTACCTAGTCTATTCCATCCTTTTATGTACACTCCTTTTCCCATTTTTTTCCTTCCTTCATTTTGCGTGTGTAAAGTATAAACGTAAAGAAAATGAACCGTGCTTTCTTCTATAAAAGAGTTTGTATATGGCCAGATCGCAAAACTTGATGAGCAAGATATTTATAAAGAAAAAAAGCCGCGAGAACAAAGTTGATCATTGAAAAGGATCTGTTTCATTAATTTAGTCCCATAAGGTCTCAAAGAAAAGAAAAGGCCTACTGCCAACTTTCCTTTCTTCTTTTCAAGTGCATTCACAGAGAAGTAAAAAGGAGCATTAGGGAAAGAAAATCGGTGGTTGATTGGGGAGGCATCCAAGACTCATGCCAGAGACGCCTAGTCTCTCTTGTGGTTTTAGTCGTTCTACTTATATACATGCTTTTTGTGCTTGCTTACATATCAGATGCTGAAAATTGGGATAAAAAGTAGGCTGCCAACTTCCTTACTTAATAGCTCCAGTGTAAACTTCTTTTTTACGCAGTTAAGATTTAACCCAAGGGCAACATAGTTCTTTTTTAGTTCTCCTTTGTTGTTGATTACCTACGGCATTGGTTTCCATCTATTTATATTTCTATATTGCATCAACCACAAACGACATTAAAACCAGGATAGTTGAGCCTTGTCGAATTTCTCGAAACAGGCTTAACATAAACCTCAAACCCGAAATTAATCTTGTCATCAAAGAGCTGGTTAGGGCATACTTAGTCTTCATACACAACCTCATTCTGTTTGAAGGAAGCGGACACACACACCCAGTTTCACATTAAGTCAAGTGATAACTTATTTGGTCTTCCCTACGATACCATTATAGTGTTACTGAATTACAAGTTATGTTTCCAGGAAACGTGTATTTAGTAAAAGTAATAATTTGAGTCTTTTCCTCTTAGCTCTTGAAGCATCACTGATTGTCTATACTTCAAGTGCTACGCTTAAAGTACATTCCAGTCAGTTGGCAGATGACATTAACTCCAACTTTTTTATTCAAGTAAAACGCGTTCTCCCCTAACGGCTTGAATATGGATATTGAATCAAACAAAAATAAGTGTAATAGTTAAACGCAAGAAGAAAAGCATGATTATTATTCGACATTTTTGTCTACGCTTGCCTTCTCTTTCCGCCACAATAATGTCGTTTCCGATGAATCCTCTATTACAGATAAACTTATGATTTTTATGTTTCATAATGATCATGATCATAAAAACTACAAAAAGAAAAAAATGAAAGATGTAAAAATCTAATACAATAACAACGGGCGAATCCAATGTACTCATCTTTTTCGTATTGTTATTACTCTCTGTCATATCGACCGTGATATGCGTATTTATTGCTCTTTCAATTCCATAAAGTGTGTTCCCAGGAGAGTGCTCGCAATGGGCCCATTTCCTCTCGATGGGAAAAACAGTATGCTTTCTTTCCGCATTATATAAGTTTTTACGCTTATCTTCCATTCGT
>JAANSQ010003309.1:0-10318 GCA_036850885.1 Lepidocyrtinus dapeste
CTTTTCTACTGGTCCCTTTTCCAAGTCAGTCTCTGCCTTCGATTCACTTCAATTAAAAGGATATGCAATGAATTATGATCGGATAAACTCCAACCGGATACAGTTTAGCTTACCTCATTTTCTTCTACGATTCCTCACAGCCACTTTGAACTTTTTTAGTTTTAATCCTTACCCTCGTCTCCACCGGAAGTAAAACTTTCTTAAACATCATAACCTCCTGTACTTCACTCCAAATTTCAAGTCATACTGTCATCCCTAACGTAAATATCTCTTCTAGCGTAACATCCTTCAACAAAATATAATAACTCTTCAAGCTCTATTTAATCCGCGAATAATTTTTCTATAAAATTAGCAAATTTTTTTTTCATTGCCAAAAACATCCTCATCAAGAGCACCCCAGAAATCCAGAATAGCCTAATCTAATAATCTTCATTTTCTCTCACTACGCCCCGAGACCTATTTCTCCAGGAACTGTCCCATCTCCGTAACAGGATAAAAAATTGTGTAAACACCAACAAAAGGAAAAGCAGAGCATTGTGATTGTGATTATGATTATGTATCTACACGCATTTTTTTTTCTTTCCTCCAGCCTAAACAAATTGAATCGAATGAATGCACTGCACATTGCAAATTTGCCGCAGTAGGCCTCTTGGGGTAAAAAAATATTCGGTACGATGTACGATCTAACTAAACTCGAAGACTTTGTAGTTTTCCAAGAATCTAAAAATCCAGTTAAGCCCCAAAGCCCAAAAGAAATAAAAAATAAGCTTAAAGAAATGTACTAACAACTGGAGTTATTCCAGCTCACATTTCCAGCTCGTGTGAAAGGACTGTGTGGTACTTGGCACACGGCATTGCCCATGCGAACGGAATTGAAATGCGGATATTTGTGTGCAATTCCACCAATTCCACCTGCCAGCCTAATCCTAAGCAGAGGCAGTCCTCCGGGACAAAAAATAAATATGCTAAACTGACTTGACTTCCGGTGTGCAGTCCACTCACCAAATTACAATCAGAAAGAGTTCCAGTGTAAGCTTCCAGGGGTGAAGTGAGATGCTTAATAAATTATATGCGCATTTCACCCTGGCTCTCTGTGTGTGTACTGACTTGCAAATCGAGTGAAGCGTTTGAAAATGCTAAAATGCAACCTTAATCTACCTGATAACATAATAGTCTGCTATAATACAATAATCCTTACAGAGTCTGAACATTTTCTTTGAGCTTTTCTTACTATCCGCAGTAAACATGCATGCCATCACATCTACATTCGTCAAATGAAATGGAAGGAGAGAGGAGAGAAGGACAAAGACACAGAGCAATTTCCTCCGCCGCCAGTTCGTGTCCATTTCCTTTGGTATTTTTTGGTCCTAGTGCTGCGGCAAAACTTGACTATTTCCATAATCACAAATCAGTGATGTGAACGAGTAGACTGCAGCAGTTGCAGTTGTTTTTTCCTTCTCCAGAAAATAAATAGCTGGGGAGGGAGAGGGTAATAAATTTTTTGAGGAAAAGTAAAATTATTGAGGAAAAATAGATTATGTGTAGGTTTGATTGGAGGAGTTAATTAGTTTCTGATTGAGTTTTGAGTTTAAGATAGTCAATATGGCTGATAATATCTCCGCGACGAATTCAGCGGATGAGCTTCCAGTTTACTTTAGGGTCTTCACTAGGGAGTCCCTTAAGACCATAAATGAGCGTATGTTTGAGGAGGAGACTCGCTTGAAGCTCGAACAGGATCAGAAGAAGAGTGGAGCGACGACGGTAAGAAATTTTTTACTGGGGTAAAGTGAGAATAGTTATAATAGGTTAATTGATTTGTTCCAGAAACCAGCAGCGGATGAGGATGATGATGGTCCTCAACCTAATGAAAAGATGGAGCAGGGGGAGTCGCTTCCTGTTAGGTTATCAGCGGCTTTTGAAGAGCACATGGCTGGAGTTCCTATGGAGGATATTGATCCGTATTATAAGAATATACCCACGTTTGTGATCATCACGAAGAAGAAGGAGATCTTCCGGTTTAGTGCAACCCCCGCCATGGGGATATTGAGCCCTTTTAATCCTGTTCGGAGGGCAGCTATAGGCAAGTTAATTTAAAAATACTTTCCTGGAATTTCAAAAATTAATTGAAATGATATTTTGGATTGTTTAGGGATTCTTACCCACTGGCTATTCTCTCTGGCGATTATAACGACCATCTTGACAAACTGGTTGGTTAACAGCACCTTTAATAAAATTAAGTGGATTTTTGGTATCAATTGACTCTTTTTTAAACTTCCAGCTACGTCATGATAATTCCAGCCACTCCAGTAACAGAATCTACAGAAGTGGTCTTTACCGCAATTTACACCTTCGAATCAGCCGTTAAGGTTATGGCAAGAGGTAAACTGAATATAAACTGTCCCTCCAAGAAAAAGTTTCTGATAGTTAGGCAATTTTTTACAAACGATTAATATTTTCCAGGATTTATACTGGCAAAGTTTACTTACCTCCGCGACGCCTGGAATTGGCTGGATTTTGTTGTGATCTCGTTGGCATACGTTACCATGGCTATTGATCTGGGTAATTTGGCGGCGCTTCGAACGTGTCGTGTATTTCGGGCCTTGAAAACAGTAGCAATCGTCCCTGGATTGAAGACCATCGTGGGCGCTGTCATCGAATCCGTGAAGAACTTGAGGGATGTGATCATCCTTACGGTGTTCGCTCTGGCTGTGTTTGGACTAATAGGGTTGCAAATTTACATGGGTGTTTTGACCCAAAAGTGTGTCGCGGTATTTCCTGAAGATGGTTCTGAAGGGGCGGAGCGAGATATGTTATGGGAGATGTGGAATCAGAATATAACCAATTGGTATCCATATCCTCCCCCTGAGGAATACGGCGCTGCGGATTATCCTCTATGTGGAAATTCTTCTGGAGCGGGGACCTGTCCTGAGAACTATACATGTCTCCAGGGATATGGTCCGAATCCGAATTATGGCTATACGAGTTTTGACTACTTTGGCTGGGCATTTTTGGCCAGTTTCCGTTTGATGACGCAGGACTTTTGGGAGAGCTTGTATCAGCAAATCTTAAGAACTGCGGGACCTTGGCATATGATGTTCTTCATTGTGATTATCTTCCTGGGGTCGTATTACTTGGTGAACTTGATCTTGGCTATTGTCGCCATGTCTTATGACGAGCTGGAGAAGAAAGCTGAGGAGGATAGGTTAGCAGATGAAGCTGAATTGGAGGCCATGGCGGTGAGTGGGAAAAAATGCTTTAAAATAGTTGAACTTTGCAATTTATTTCATGACCTTCCAATTAATTTCCTCAGAGGGAAGAGGAGGAAAGAGAAACCCGGAAGGAAGCCCGTGCCCAAAGGAGGAAGGAAAGGAAAGCAGCAGCAGTTCAAGACGCCTTCGTTGCAGCTGCTTCGGCCGCAGCAGCTGCCGCAAAAAAGGCAGGCGAAGGGGAAGACACTACAGACGATCCATTAAAATCTCCCTCCAGGTTCTCCAACCGTAGCCACGAAACATGGACTGAAGGTCAAACTGTAGATGACTGCGTCAAAGACGAAAACGACACTGGCTACTGTACAGAGATCCCAGTGCGTAAAGACTCCAGCGTGAGCCTCCCAGGAAGTCCGTACAGAAGTTGTCCTCGTACACAACATCACCGCCGATCCGATAAGCTCCTGGTGTTATCCACCTACATGGACGCCCAAAACCATTTACCTTACGCAGATGACTCCACAGCAGCCACTCCCATAAGCGTAGAGAACGGAGCGATACTCCTTCCATTCTGCAACGGCCTACATGAAGGATTCCCTAATCCCCACACGAACAACTGTTTCCACCACGCCTCTTACAGCTCCCACCTCTCCAGATCGACATACAACTCCCACCAGAATATTTTATTGAGGTGTCGCCACAGCTGTGGTTTCGAACAGCCCCTTACGAAAGAAAGCCAACTTATCCAAAGGGCTAGGAATCTCCAAGGTGGTGTTAGCTCCGATAATATAGACTCCCTCCAACGCGTAAGTATAAATATCCAGAGGGTTTCCTCCAAGAGTAACACATGAGTATCCTAATGAGTTTACAAAATTAACTGAGTTCTAATCACTTTCAGAGAGTAACCTTGTCACACATACACACAAAATTTAGCACTGAAAAAAAATCTCCAGACTTAACATAAACTGACTCCAGGTACTAATTAATCACTTAATTTTCATTTTTGCTAATGGCATGTTCACTTCCGTCTAATCAAGATATTTTAGAAGACACTTATACATCCAGTGAGTTGTAATTATAATGAAGGTAAATTATTAATGTGATGAGGAGTATCCTGGAGGGAGTGCGGATGAATCGTGCAGTTTGAAATCCTCCGTGGAGCAGAATTGGACTACTTCCGGTAGGCCTGGGTCTGGTGGAGGTGCAAGAGAAGGAGCTGCAGCAGGTAGTAAAGTAACTATGATTGGAATTCATGGATAAATCAAAAAAAAATTATTTTGATTTGAAGATGGAGTGGATCTGAAGGACGCCATCGAAAGGTCTGCAAGGCTCTCCGACCCGGAGAGTATTTGGGAAGCGGAGGAACCTCCAACTCTTAAGCAAATTATTAAGGCGAAGATTGTGGAAATGCTTTTCAAAGCGCTGGACATTTTCTGCTTGTGAGGGTTAAATAATTTAGTGGAGTTACCTTGGAGGGTATTTATTTTCTAAACCTTTTAAATATTTTTCTTGAAAGGTGGGACTGTGGCTTCCCCTGGAGTACTTTTAAAAAGGTCGTGGCTTTTATTGTATTCGACGCATTTATGGAGTTGACCATCACCCTCTCCACCATCACTTGTGTAGCATTCATGGCGCTGGATCATTACGGATTGGAGAAGAAGGTCACGATGAATGCGGTGCTCAAGAGCGGAAATATGCTGTTTACAGTTATCTTCACAATGGAGTGCACCATGAAAGGTACTAAAACTCAACTATAGTTTAGTAACCATAGTATCAGAATAGGTTTTTAATAAACTTGTTTTCTTTTAGTTATCGCCATGTCACCCAAGTACTTCTTCCAAATTGGATGGAACATGTTGTTTACAGTTATCTTCACAATGGAGTGCACCATGAAAGGTACTGAAACTCCATTAAAGATTAGTAACCATAGTAACAGAATAGTTTTTTAGTAAACTTCATTATTTTCTTTTAGTTATCGCCATGTCACCCAAGTACTTCTTCCAAATTGGATGGAACGTCTTTGACTTTCTAATTGTGGTCATTTCCCTGGTGGAGGTGGTCTTTGAAGATGCCAACGTTCCTGGCCTAAGTGCACTTAGAAGCTTCCGTCTACTTCGTGTCTTCAAATTGGCAAAGTCTTGGCCTACGCTTAACATGATCTTGAACATTATGGGGCAAACTGTAGGCAGTTTGACTAATTTGGTGGTGGTGCTGGTCATCATCATCTTCATATTTGCAGTGATGGGGATGCAGCTCTTTGCCAAAGACTATTTTGGTAACATATAAAAACTTCAAACGTTATCAAATAATTCTTTTCAGAATTAAAATGATTTTGATTTTATTAATTAGAAAAAACGCACTTGTTCCCTGGAGGAGACATGCCCCGTTGGAACTTTACAGACTTTGGCCACAGCTTCATGATCATATTCCGCGTTCTCTGTGGAGAATGGATAGAATCCATGTGGGACTGTATGTTGGTCTCTGGAGGAGCTTGTGTCCCATTCTTCTTAGCTACAGTACTCATTGGTAACCTCGTGTTGCTCAATCTCTTTCTTGCCCTGTTGCTCAGTAGCTTTGGAGGCCCTAGTGTGGGAGGGGACAGTGAGCCTAATAAGCTCTCCGAAGCGTTCGATAGAATTGGGAGGTTTAACGCTTGGGTGAAGGCTGGAATTAGGGCATTCTTCAGGGCAATACTGGATGGTATCATACGCCTTAAAAATAGGATCTTACGTAGGACGGAAGTAGAGCCAGATCCTGCGGTGGCTGCAGAAGCTGCGAGGAGAGCTAGGAGGGCGAAAAGACCCCGCTTGGCGAAAACAGCGAGGATGTTGATAACCACTAATCAAATGATGAACGCTGTGAAGGAGCAAAGGGCAGCGAATGAAGCAGCTGCTGCTGCAGCAGCGGAAGAAGAGGGTAGAGCGGCTTCAGCAAAGGCCATGGAGAACAAGAAGGAACCTGTGACGGAAGATGAAATGGAGGCTCAGAGATGTACTGGTGATGAAGAAGAGGATGAAGAAACCTATGAGATGTCTGAGGACGAAGAATGGTCCGAAGATGAAGATGAGGATAATATGGAGGGTAACGATGGTGAACTAATGCAAGGTGAAATTGTTGACGATGGCCCCCAAGACTGTATGCCACCAGGATTCTACGAGAAGTTTCCAGTCTTTGACGTGGATGACACACCGTTTGGAGTGTTTTGGTCTAATATCCGGTTGAAGTCATTTCGCCTCATTGAGAACAAGTATTTTGAGACTGCTGTCATCGTGATGATTCTACTGTCCTCTTTGGCCATGGCATTTGAAGATGTGCACCTCCCGAATAATCCCATTCTGACGGATATTCTATTCTACCTCGATAGGATCTTTACGGTTATCTTTACATTCGAAATGTTGCTGAAATGGGTTGCCATGGGTTTCGTAACATTTTTCTCGAACGCCTGGTGCTGGCTTGATTTTTTCATCGTGATGGTCTCCCTAATCAACTTGATTGCAGCGTTAGCTGGAGCAGGAAGTGTCCAAGCTTTCAAGACCTTAAAGACTCTAAGGGCATTAAGACCTTTAAAAGCCATGGCGAAAATGGAGGGCATGAGAGTGGTAGTGAATGCTCTTGTACAGTCCATCCCAAGTATAACGAACGTGCTCATGGTTTGCCTCATTTTCTGGCTAATCTTCGCCATCATGGGAGTGCAACTGTTCAACGGCAAGTTTCACAAGTGCCTTGACCCCGAAGATGGAACCAGACCGGATTACAGGATCATAAGGAATAAGTTGGAGTGCCTTGCCATGAACTTCACTTGGGAGAATAGCGTAATGAACTTTGACCACGTAGGCCAAGCCTATCTAAGCCTATTCCAAGTGGCCACCTTCAAGGGATGGATTGGTATCATGAATGACGCCATAGACAGTCGTGAAATTGATGACCAACCTCACAGAGAAGTAAGCTTCGCTATGTATGGCTTCTTTGTATGCTTCATCATCTTCGGGAGCTTCTTCACGCTTAACTTGTTCATCGGTGTGATCATCGATAACTTCAATGAGCAGCAGAAAAAGGCTGGGGCGTCTTTAGACAGTCTGATGACTGAAGACCAGAAGAAGTACTACGCTGCCATGCAAAAGATGAAAGGGAAGAAGCCCATCAAAGCCATCCCTAAACCGGTGTGGAAACCTCAGTTGCTCGTGTATAACTTCGTGACGAACAAAAAGTTCGACATGGTTATCATGTTGTTTATCGGGCTGAACATGGGCGTCATGACTTGTGATCACTACCACATGTCTCCAGAGTGGGACTCTACTTTGGGCACGATTAATTCCGTGTTTGTGGCGGTTTTCACTGGAGAGTCCCTCCTGAAAATGTTTGCCTTAAGGTGTCACTACTTCAAGGAGCCTTGGAACTTGTTCGATGTCGTCGTCGTATTCATGAGCGTAGCGGGGCTGATGTTATCCGATCTTATAGAGAAGTACTTTGTCTCCCCTACTCTCCTCCGAGTAGTTAGGGTAGCGAAGGTCGGTAGAGTCCTTAGATTGGTGAAGGGTGCCAAGGGGATACGAACGTTACTCTTCTCCTTGGCCATGAGCCTCCCAGCCTTGTTCAACATTTGCCTCCTGCTCTTCCTTATCATGTTCATCTTTGCCATTTTTGGAATGTCCTTTTTCATGAATGTGAAGCTGAGAGGGGCCCTCGATGACGTATATAATTTCCAGACGTTCGCCCAATCCTTCATCCTCCTTTTCCAGATGAGTACTAGTGCAGGATGGGATGGTGTCTTGGAGGGCATAAGAGACGAAGAAGATTGCGAAGAGCCTGACCCGGAAATTGGGAAATCTGGGGATTGCGGAAATGCCACTGTAGCCATTGCCTTCCTTCTAAGCTACCTCGTGATAAGCTTTCTAATCGTGATCAACATGTATATCGCTGTAATCCTGGATAACTACTCCCACGCTACGGAGGAAGTACAAGAAGGCCTTACAGATGATGACTACGACATGTACTACGAGATCTGGGCGCAGTTTGACCCCGATGGGAAGCAATACATTCCATATCATCAACTATCAGACTTTGTTGACGTTCTTGAACCGCCCCTCCAAATTGTCAAGCCCAACCGGATCAAACTAGCCTCCATGAATATTACAGTTTGCAAAAGTAAGCTAAAACAAAACCTCTACCCTCCATTTAAATATGTGCTCTAATTACCCTCCATCATTTTACAGATGATATGATGCACTGTGTCGACATCTTGGACGCCCTAACCATCGACTTCTTTGCCCGAAAAGGTAACCAGATTACAGTGTCTGATGACGTCACAGTCCCTACAAACCGCCCCGGTTATGAGCCTGTCTCCACCACTTTGAAAAAGCAAAGGGAAGAATATTGCGCCCTAAGGATTCAACGTATATGGAGGAATTACAAGAGGAAGCCCCACAGTGGGACTCCAGCAAGGAACTGTAACTCTGTCCCTAAGAACGACAAATAACTCGGAAACTAAGCGCACTGAACTTTGAACTTACATTTTACACTTTACGCTCTTTCACACACTCCAATCCAACAAACAACTCCAAGCTCAACTCCAATTTTTCAGATATTGATAACATTTTTCAACTTTATGATTCACAATTAATTCTGTAACATTCAAGCTCAATAAAGGAAAACTGACTTCTTAAACCAACTAACTTTAATTACAATGAATAAATAAAATAGAAAACAAGGGTTTAATCTTATCAGACATCGATAAGCAAGCAATATATTATAGGCATTATTATCAAAAATTAGTTTGAACAATTAACAAAAGAATTTTACACGTCCAAAGAGAAAATTAAATGTAAAATTAGATTTTAATTAAAAAATAATAGAATTATTCACCATCCGAACATGTACTCCATAGCTTTGGTCAAGATACCAGTGGAGGCAGTGGGCATGGGTATGGCGTTCTCGTTCTGGCGGGTTTGATCAGTTGCAGTTAAATTTTTAGGTGAAGTGGGACTGCTTGCGTTGACGAAGACGTTGGACATGAATGAGGTATCGCCTACTGGACCTGAGATACTTTGAGTTCCAGCTAATGGTCGGATGGCACCGCCTCCAGTACTAGGATTATTCGTTTTCCCTACGTCCCTGGAACTCCCAGAAGAGAGAACAGATGGACCGGAACTGGAACGATCAATGTTTTTCTCCTGTAACGGAGACTTCCTGTTGGAGGGAACTGTGTCACTTGGTTTCTCGTACATGTCTATAACTTCTCTAGGAGAGGTGATCACTCCTACCATGATTGTTCCGCCGAGGACTTTTCCGTTGCAGGCTAGAGCGCGACGAGCGTCTATTCTGGACGAGTATTGCACATGTAGCCAGTTCCCTCCTGGATTACATTTGCTCTGGAGGATGGATCCAAATTGTGCAAAGTGAGTGTATATGAAGGACGCTGCAGCTGCAGGGAAGCCGAACACGGTGATCCAGTTTGATTCTGCTCTGGGGGACTTTAGATCAGCCTTGTTGATTGCTTCTCTAGCGATTGCGGCTCCGGGGATGGAGTCATTGTTTTCTTGGAGTTGGGGAGAGTTTAAAAACGTAGATATCTCTTCGGAGGAGCCTAAGAATAAACAAAATGTTTAAAATGAAAAATAAGATAAAATTCTGAATTTTAAAAAGAAGTTGTTATTGTTACCAAAGCCATATATAGGAGGTCCACTACGCTTCGGTTTCGGCTTTTCCTTTTCTTCCGTTCCTTGGATAAAATTCTGAAGATTGCTGATATCAGTAAACCTCAGTTGACGATTGGGTCCTTGTCCCTGACTTCGTCTGTTCATTCCACCGCCAGCGCCAATGCCAATACTTTCTCCTTGGCTCGTACTGAAACTAGGCTGCTGTCCTACATTCCCGTCAAGTCCCCAGTTTTGGGATTTAGAAGGGGATTTCCCTCCAGCTCCCACAACAGGAGGTGATACGGAAGGGGAACGTTCAAAAACTCTCCTGGATCGGTTGGAACTAGCAGCAGCGGCATCTACTCCAGTCAAAAATGCGGGCATGTATAGTGGCCTAGGGGGGCTGCTTGGATTACGTTGGAGCTGTTGTTGGTACTGTAATGGTTGCTGGCCAGGAATTTGTCCTACTGGAGAACA
>JAANSQ010003310.1:0-10316 GCA_036850885.1 Lepidocyrtinus dapeste
TGAAGCAAAATATAGCCTTTGTATGTCGTTTTAACACTGCAATAATAATAAAGAAAACAAACCAAGCTTGCTCTATTTGTTACAACTAAAATGATAAACATCACAGGCACATATTGGAAATAACGCTTATCCCAGGAGTAAGCCTTCTGCTCACCTCTACTCAAAAAAATAAATATTCGTCATCTTGTTGATCCTATATCTGGAGATACCAATAAGAAAGAGTCCTCGAAACAAATTTTTCTGGAAACAAGAAAATCATCCAAGAAATTCATTCTGAAAATTTTAATAAATTCTTTTATTAAATTCTAAAGCTTAGAGTTTGGAGTATCCAAAGGTGCATCAGGGGAGTCTATTGCAAAAAATTGATTTGAAAGTCATCATTTGAAGCTATATTTGGCAACGGAGCTTGTTACCAAAATAAAAGCGCTCATATATGGAAACGATTTATTCATGCATTTGATACAACTTTTTCTTATTCGTATGTATTTGCATAAAATGCATATATATAATGCATACCTGAACGATGAAATTATAAGTTTTCAGTTGAACGATTGGATAATTAATATACGTACCATGCACCACATTGGCAGCTCCACCAAAGCGAAAAATTACAATGAAGCAGGACATCTCGATTTGATTTCATCCAATAAAACTCCCTCATGGAAATGACAGGCACATTTAAACAAAATACTCATTCATTTTTTGATAATCCTAAATGATATGGTTGACAAAAAAGCTTCACATGGTACAAAATGGAGAAAGCATGTAGATTCAAAGTTTTTCTGGGGAAAGGCTTGTAGACGACCATGAGAATTCAATATTGTCTTTTGTTCTATCTAGCAAGTGAATTGTTTCATCAGACTCCACGAGTTTTCTCCGCTACATATCAAATAAACCTAACATACTTTCTTTGTTCTCAGTCCTAGTGAAAGTACAAGTCTTTTTGTTTCGTGGGAAGTTGGAAGATTGTTGGACAACTTTTTTCCAAAAGAATTTAAGTGGACGGAAAATGCGGTGTTGGCATTTTTTGAGTTTTTCAATGAGAAACTAACCATTCCGCTATTAAACTTTTTTTTTAGCTATTATTATTTCAAGAGGATGGATACCAAGAAGAGCAGAGCATGAAGGAAGTCTGAAGGACTCTTTACGCTGGGTCGTTGTTGTCCTACGGTTTTCAAACCATGTCTGCACTTGCTTTAGGAAATTGGGTGAGTAAAAATTGGGACCAGATTGGCGGGACAGAACAGCGTTGAGCTTAGGAAGGGAATGGTGTTGACATTCTTTTTATTTTTGTAGTCTCAACTTTTTCTTCTCTAGCCTTTTATGGATTCCTCATTGCATGTAGTGTAAGTAAACGGAGTACTGTCTTAAGTTGTACTACTGATCATGTTGTCATGGACGTTTACGCAGAACCAAATGAATAAAAATAAATAAGGAAGCGTTGAATTTGCAATGCTATGAATTCCTGAATTGTTGACACCCTGACCTGTTGCAACTAAGACTCACATGGAACGTATCTGAGAAGAAAATCATGTCCAATGGGACGTGGTAAACAATGCAGGTTTTTTGATGATTAAATTCATAACGGTGAACCAACGCCAAATTCGCAGTGCTAACAACTACGAATTCATTATGAATACAAATTGGAATAACTATTGTTTGTAATTTATGCATAAAAAATGGTAAAATATTCAAGATTCACCAAAACATTCTGCATACCTTTTATATGGTAATCATTCAGTAACAATTAACATGCAGACAAAAAGTCAATACTTTTACCCCAGTTGAATACGAGCATTCATGCATGAAATTTCTAAATTGTCCATTGTTTAAAATCTCTATTGTTTTTCCACTTAATATTTATTCCATACATTTTGAATTTTCTAACAAACAAATGCATTCACCCTGCAAAACAGTTTTCTCGTTTAATTTACAAACCTAAACTAATAACTTTTTTATGCATTACAAATGTGGCATGTATTTGGAAATCAAGTAAACTCTTAAATTTTAATGCTCAACAAGAACTTAGATTAAGATGAGATAAACGAGTTTAAAGAATGATACAAACCGTGTAAAACTTGCTTTTATGATTATGCCGGCGATTGTGAGGAAAAGCAGGTGAAAGGATTTCATCAGCAAAAGCTATAAATGCTTCCCGTCGCGAACGAAGCGCTATTCAGTTAGTATTTACTCATCAAAAACGCTAAATTAAAACGCTTGAGAGCAGGACGACAAGATTGCCAAATCACTGATGGTGATGAGGATAAAGCGAGAAAATGAGAGTTTAGCGCTAAGCGATTGCATCTTTTACGTGACGGTTGACTCTTGAATGTGTGTATAGTGGAGGGCGAAGAGAATTTTAAAGGGTGTAATACGAAAATCACTGTGCTTAAGCTTAGTAAACCAGAAAACCACTCAGAGGCTACCGTACCAAAATCTCCGCAAAA
Organism: Lepidocyrtinus dapeste; assembly: GCA_036850885.1. NCBI lineage: Eukaryota > Metazoa > Arthropoda > Collembola > Entomobryomorpha > Entomobryidae > Lepidocyrtinus > Lepidocyrtinus dapeste. Next base: position 2,448 of record JAANSQ010003310.1, read on the forward strand.
ACTACCTTTTCTCTCGCCCGCTTGAGCCACAATAATAGGATATAATGAAATATCTCGTCTAAGTTCCAAACCATGCTTTAATCAATTCACTTCACATTTTCATTAGAAATAGACTATTCCAGTTGGAAGTCACCAATGTCACGGATACATACCAGAAATTCAGTGTCCTTTTATTTTCTCTGGCTTGCAGTGATTATCTCCAGAGATTTCAAGGTTTACGAAGGATCGAGTTTTACCGTTAAGATACCGTTATACCCACAGTCAGGGAATTTCAGTCCTTGTTAAAACGACCAGGTGTGTTAACTGACACTCGCTGAAAAACTGGCTAGTATAAAATTGCTAATCCTCTTTGAATGTGAGCAAATAGACCGACTGACGTAAGATGTTTCATTCGTTTCCAATCTGCTGTCTTTATTATAATGTACTCTTTTTATTTTACTTATTTATGTATTCATTGCCTGATATCTTATTGTAAGTTTGACCTTTCAAGCTTAACCCTTAAAAGACAAACACGTTTGTGGGGCCAACACCATGCAATTTGAATTAAAGGGAATTTCAGGCTTTCCCACTTTCCTTTTCATTTCTTGTTCAAACAAGTAACACCATGCCTTGTTTACTTTTCACTTTGGAATGGAGCTGACATTCTAAACCGTAATCGCCTCACTCTCTTCTCCGTCTTGGTTTCTTTGTTCGTGTCTCTGATGAAATGGAAATCATTGGCCTGTTGATCTACTTTTATCCTTACTTTCCTTCTCAATATCACTTAAAGATTTTCAAAGACTGCATGCTCCTTTGTTTTCATGTCTATAGCATTTGATGAGGAAAAGTACAGGCCCTCCCACGCGTATCCATCCATAAAATTATACGCTGTAATTTTATGTTATTTGCACGTTCTTACTAGAAAAGTAGTTTCCCCTGGCAATCATTCTGGAAGAGCTCATCAGCTCAAACTTTTACACTGTAAGCAGTATGCTCCATTTTGGTTAACAAATTAAAATCAGTGTAAAACAACCAATTTGTTTTACTGTCACAACGTAAGCTAAAACAAAAAATATTACTTGTTCAGACGTAATCGAGAATCCGTTGAAAATAACTATAATCTTTTAGATTTGCCTTAGAGGGAAAATGTAATAAAACAATTTTTATTGTTTATATAGCATGGCGGATGGAATGGCATAAAATTGTGGTTTTGCCCTCCTCGTAAAAATCCATCTAAATAAATGGGTTTTGCTCTGTTGCGGGATGATATGGTGGTTGCAGCCACATAGGACAAGAGAAGCACGTCTTGCTAGAGAATGGATTGAGTTGAACATGTAATGAGAATGTGTGTGTTCATGGGATTTAGAATGATATGTGGTGTGGTGAAAGCATCTTTCTCCGGGATCGCCCCAACCAGCTTAGGCTCACTGTCTCACGTGAGAAAAAGTGGAAAACTGGGTTTAGGTTGGAAGCAGTATCATCATCAGGGTTGACTTGAGACTAAAAAAGCATGTGACTTTGTCACTCTACGGTTCAGTTTCTCCAGTACCAGTGAAACCTTTGCCACGCTTCACATCTATCTCTAGCACAAGTTTTACTTAAAAAGCACATCAAGTTTTTCAAATGTGATACGATATACTTGCTTTCTAGTACGCGTAAAACCTGTTGGTATCTAACCAGCGTACACATTGCCCCAGAACCCTTTCGTGGTCAAAAGCCATCATAAGATGTGTGAAAGTAGTTTGGCTTGAGCTTTAAATGGTGAAAGTTCCTTAAGGACTTTTGAGTACCCTTCATTGTTACTTATCTACTTTCTAAATAGTACTTGACGTCAGTATAGTTTACCTTTTGGATCTTTTAGTTGGAATGTAGAAGACCGATAACTCTCCTAGCTAAGCACAAGTAAGTAAAATCCAATAAAGATGTTAATGTCGGTAGTATGGTAAAAATGGATGGGTAATCAAAGAAATGCCATGGATTTATAAAACCTCGATACTTTCATCACATTGCAAATTCTTGCGTTGTACGTCTGTCATTCCCAAAAACATATTTAGAGATCTTGTAAGGTATTTCATTATTTCTTTTACGTAGAAAATAGTTTTTTCCGTGCTTAGTCAGGCATTTGAATGTATTTTGCATTGTTCTTTTCGAATCGACGATTGAGAAGGAACGGACGCCAACTGATTCCGATCCGAGCTTTATTGAGTCTTGCAAAAGTTCATCTTTCATCAAACAAAGCAAAGCAATACGAGGAAAGCCAAGACTTGCTTCGATTCCTCCGAAACAATTAATAAAAAATAGTTGAAAGAAGAAAGGGAAAGGGGAAAGAACGAAAGAGAAAGGAGAGGGAAAGAGGAAAACAGGGGAAAGTAAAAGATTACTCTGCTTTTTGTAAAATATGCGACTATGAGCTTGCTTCAATAAAAATGTAAGAATGAATTAAGTTGTTGTATCATTGTGCTCTATTTTTTCGTGACTTTCTTCATGCATGACAAATTATAGTTCATTATTTCAGTGAAAAACCAAGCACTAAAGCTGTTCTAAACGAATACACTCATAAGCTTGCAAAAAATGGAATGAATCGAGCCACTTGAAATGATAGAATGTGTCTTTGTTAAAAGGGAAGCAGGCTAAGTAGGAACCAAACCGAAATTCTTCATAATTTTCCCCCTACTTGCATAACACAAGGCTTTTCTGAGTCAGATGACATTTACAACATTGTTCATTTTCATTCATTTTCCCCCGTAGGCTACACCCAGCAAAGAAAAAAAAGGTTTATGAAACTTATACGGAATAGTTGTGATTTCTCCTAAATCCACCCATTCATTTCTCTGCTTTCCCTCCGAATTTTTTCTACTACATCACGCTCTAGGCATCTGTCTCATTCTTTTTTATGTTGTATAACGATTGCCAGGGAAAAAACTTTTAAATGGTTTTCTTCTTGTAAAAGCAGTTTTTGGTTGTCGTTATGTACACGATAATCGTCTTCATTATTATTACTGTCATTATTGCAATGTGTCTCGTGAAGTCTTTCTAATTCCCCATTGTCTTTGGCTCTGTCAAGTTTGGAGACTTGCTCATGACTCATAATGCTGTAGTGTCAGCTCGGAATCCCGTGAAACTATTAATTATATCCTACCCTACATTTTTTGCATTAGTCATGCAAAAAAGTTTTGTACTTCTTCAGCAACTACTACTACTTCTTTTCTGTGTAAAAAGGAAATCTTCAAGTCGCAAAGAGATGCTAGGGAAAAGTAGGTGTAGCGTGTCATTATGATTCTCTTGTGACATTCTTTACAAATTTATTTCGTGCTTATTGCTCCGAGCAACTCAACGAGCTAAAATTTTAGCTTCGATTCAGGACAAAACATCAACTGAATTTAGTACACCTTCAGACGCCTATTACACAACAATAGTGTCAAGAGATCTGTTGTCGGAGGAAGTGTCTATATGAGATATATGGTGACTAATTTTTTTGAAAATAAAGTTTGATTATGGCTCAAGGACAGGTATACTTAGTACTTACAACGCAATTCATATTTTCTCAAAGTGCAGGCAACAATAATTTGTGTTGTGTGACTTAAAAGTAAATGACATGACGGGAAATAGACGTTGCGTTGAGTAGTCGTGTCGTATCTCTCTCTGCAATATTTTCATCTATTTACGGGAAATTCACTTCACTTTAGCAGTTCATTAAATTCAAATTGTATAGCTCTAGAGTGAGCGTGTGATTGTCATCCGGTCGAGACTACAGTACTACGCTTTCACCGGGTCTGATTCGCACACACATCAAGGAAAGATTCATTCAGCAGAAGACTAGAGGAGACAATGAGATCGTACGAGCAATATTAGGTGAATACTTGCGTTTGTGCATGATGAGTATGTTGTGTGAAGAAGAAAGCATCCGCAAAACCCATAAACAGATTCAGATTTGCTTTAGGCTAATCAAAAAGGCGTGAAAAAGTCAATTTACATTGCCAAATGGAAAATGGGGGAAGAGAAGGATGGTGAAATGAGTAAAATACGAGCGTCAAAATGACTGTGGGAAAGATTCAAGTGGAATCAATAGGCCTTCATTTTCATCGTATTTTTCAAAGCTCGTCATAAAAACGAGGATGCCCTAGACCTAAACACTTTCATCAGCTTTAGCTTTTTTAGATGAACCGCATATTTTCAAAACTGAATAAAAAAGGACAATGTTGAACCTATTACAATAAAATAGGATATTGAAATACACGTAGGAAACTCCTTTTTCAATTTTGTATGCAAATATGGTAGCGTAATTACAATTTCTTAGGCTTCGAAAATGGAACGAATGAATGAATCTAAAATTGGTTGGCAAATTTCTGCCGAGGTGAACATGAATTAATGAAAATTGTGACTGATCGATTCATAGAAGGTTTTCTTGAAGAAAATACTTCAGAGCTACGACTTAATCATCCATCTCGTCTATTTCTTTCGCAAACCAACGGATTTTATTTTGCAAGATGGGCAATAAAACACTCAACAGACAATTAGACGTTTCACTTTCTTTTCCATTAAATATTTAAACTGTTTTATGGAGTCGAACCAAGAGGCGGTAATTTAGCACTTTTTTATGCTGATTCTGAACTTTATCATTCTCAATTTTCCATGTCTTCTTTCTTGAATGCTAATATTAATGGAACATGTATGGTGGAAACCTGGAAACCATTAAGACGTAATTTCTATCATATTAACTGTTGATAACGAATAGATTGCTTCTTTTGCAGTATCTTTCATGAGCTTTGGAAATATTTACTCAGTGGTTTGAGTGTGGGAACGTGAGTGCAAGTGGGTAAAACGGTTATTACGGAGACGGCATGCAACTCGGATCATCCCCACAAATACTTTTATGGATTTTTTACACGCTCACCTACTTTCTCTGCTTCTTTCCAATAAAGTGAGGTTATTCTCTATATCAAGGTTAATCTACATGCAAACGTCCCGACAAGGGAGGCTGTACAAAATCTTTCTTTTTTAGGGTAGCCGGAGTAAGAAACGCCAACATTCACAGAAACGTAAGCGACCTACTGGATAATTTGCTGAGGGGGTACGATAACAGTATCAGGCCGGATTTTGGAGGTGAGTTTATTTCTCAGATATATAAAAGGCAAAAAAATGTCTAGATGAAGCCCTACAAAACAATTTACTTGGCTTACCGGGAAATCTCTAGATTTATTGGAACAACCAGCGTTAGATTTTCTTTCAGAAGGAAACAATCTTGTCTCCCTTTTAGTTTAATTAACTGAACGAGTGTCGACCAAAGGAAAAAAAATCAATCACAAAAATATAATAAAGAAACTAGTAACATCAGACACTGGATAAAGTTACTTTCATCTTTTTAGCAACTAACAAAAGCTCAATAAAACTCAAAACGAATCCATACAAAATACATAAGCTTGAAGGAAATTGAAGTAAGGGAATTAGATTAGAATGTTTTTACGGGAATAAGATGAGTGAGTTAATGGTGTCGTATGGAGCTGAGAACCCACTTCATCCCCAATTACACTGATGCAATATGAGAAAAGATACTGGATTTTTTTGACGAATCTGTAAATAGTAGCTGACGTATTTATGCTTTTCGACGACTTCGACTCTCTAGTTAAAAGCGGACATGGAGGCTTTGTCTCTCTTGAAGATTTTCGCTTTCTCACGTTCTCAAAGGCAACACTTTCTCGTGCAGATGTCTTCTCCCAGTTTTCCCATTCAACCACATAAGGAAACGCGGAGGAAAAAGTTTTCTTTTTTCACTCTCTTTCTCGAGTGTTCATTTGTGAAAGAAGCGTCCCGTCTTTGTTTGCGCACATCTTATTTTCCCAATTAAGTTCGTGAGAAAATCAGAACAATAGAAATCTGACTGAGTTCCCGTGTGAATAAGAATTAATATGGAAGTGAGAGTAAGAGTCAAAAGTTGGAAAAGGGAGAGAGAATTCATGGCTTGCGCCATTCATAAAACTTGCCAGTTAATCATTACTCATTCTACCCAATAAGACTCAAGAACTAGTTTGATGGAATCTAAAGAAGAAAATGAAACTCAAACTAGTTACTTTACATATCATCTGAATGTAGAAATTACTTCCAAGACACCTGGCCACATTCCCATTCAATTTAAATGAAAGGCAAGCTTTGCTGACGAAATTGCAAGCATCAAGTTTTGCTGAAGCATATCTATTAAATTCTTCACAAACTTTCATTCACTTACAACCATTCAATCTTAATCAAAAGTTGGATGATGTGTGCACATCAAAATGATCCAATATCATCTATAAAAGAATTAGTTAAGATGAGCTAGATACGTAAAATCTCTTCAGTAGACAGCTAGGAAATCAATCTTTCTCTCAAATCAACATTTTAACAACTTGACAGACAAACTTGATGATGAAGGTGGGCCATCAAGGAATCACAAATAACCTTAACCTTTTATTTCGAGGATCATTATGATTCACTCAAAACCTGAATAGTCCTAATTTTCCCTGTCAATCAATTGCGTTCTAGGGAACTTCAAAGGTAGGTCAAATATTGGTTTATATTGCAGATCAATACATTTGTCTGCAAGATGTTGCACCAAGATACAAAGTTAGTACAATTGTTTGCGAGATCTTGTTGGTAGGAAATGATGTATGGGCGGCAACATAAAAGAAGACATTTTCGTTTATTTGCAAAGTGATTGATGTTGTCTTTGGTTTTTTTGCCCGTTGGTAGGAGCCCCGACCGTGGTCGATATCAACATAATGGTGCGGAGCATAAGCCAAATTAGTGAAATATCGATGGTGAGTGAAAGCATAAAGTTCGAAGGTAAATTGAGCGAAAGCCAAAGGCGCTATGCTTTATCATGTCATGATGATAATAATGTTGCTCAACGGGACTTTGCAAAATGACTTCCAAGGAAGGAAATCAGAAGAGATACTTTAGACTTGGAGTTTGTCTACACAATTTTGATGCGTTTTGTTTGTTTGCCAACAAAAATTGGAAAATATCATCTGTAGATCAATAAGTATGGCCGGAAAGGAATATAGACTTGACAATATTTACTAATGTGAATTTTTCAAGGGGTGGTTAGAATAGTCCAAAGAATAGGCAATTAGATAACTTTTTAATAGCCATTCAATCAGGCAGAGAAATTTCCCTAGTAAAGTACCATGTTAGTAGAAACGGAAGCAACAAAAGATCACTTTTTTACGAATCTTTATTTACCCTAGTAAAAGCAAAAGCTAAGAAAAGCTCATATTTCTAATGCTCCACCGTGCTCTTCCCTCCGATATCCGTGCCAGACATCATAAAAATTGGAAAATGTAAATAGAATTGTTATAAAAGCACGAAAGTGGCTTGGATTGGGTCGTAAAAGCTGTTTTACAATTTCGTTTACTTTCTTTTTATTGTTTCTTGGGAAAACTTTATGGCTGGTTGCGTTCATTGTGTGTTATTATGAGCCGTTAAGTTTGGTTGGATCTTGTGCCTAGAATTAACCATTTTTGGAAAGGTAATCTTTCTCTGAAATGATTCGAAAGCAGCAGTTTTTGCACGGCTGATTTTCTATTTTTTAATTACCAAGTTTTTACTATTTGGAAACCAAAGTAATAGTAAAAGTTTATTGCCTTATTACACACCCAAATGGTTTTTAATAAGTAATTAATCTACTAATTAATTAATTCCTCTGCCAGTCATTTTCTATGGACCTTTATTTCCGCCAATTATGGCGTGATGCTCGTCTTGCTTACAATAACACTGGAACAAAGACTCTAGCTCTGAGTATATCAATGCTGGAAAAGATTTGGAAGCCCGACACGTATTTCTATAACGGTATGCAATGCATTGTTTTCTCATCTCCCAGTATGTTATGTGATTAAATTGAAGTGTGACGTTTTTTTG
>JAANSQ010003311.1:0-10315 GCA_036850885.1 Lepidocyrtinus dapeste
TTCTTTAAAAAAACTTTTAGGCTTCTGCAAAAATATGTAGGTTTTAGAGCTTCCTGGAGAAGAAACTGCAGAACATATATTTAAATGCTGGAACGTAAGAGACTTTTCTCAGATATTCTGCAAAATCTTCTAAATTCTTCCAATTTACTCAGTCTCATGCATTATGCAGCATTTCTTAAACAAGTTAAATAGCTTCCTCTTCCTTGACACTTGTTTAAGCAAGGAGGGAAGCTTCGATCTAAAAAAACCGAGAGACTTACTTTTCCTCTTTCAAAACTGTAATAATCCAGTTTTAAAGCATGGCATGTTACCTGTCAACAAAAGCTTTTTCCTTTTCAACTTCCATTCAGGACTTTCTCCAATTTCAAATAATGCATTAATGTATGAATGGACACCTGAATGAAAGCTGCTTACGTTGAAAGAAAGGCAAACAGTATTATATATTTACTTTATTCTACTTTCGCAGGAATGAAATGAAATGGAATAATAGGATGAAAAATATGGTAGTGCTAAAAGGAAAGAGTTTCTTAAGCTTTGGAACAATGCTAGGCTACAAGGAAGTTAGAAACTGCGTAAAGCGTCTCACGCGGCTACATTATTGGCATTATACTACGAAGATATTACGAGTTTCATTTTGGACAAGTGAAAAAATGCCTATTTTGGAAAAGGCTGGGAATCAAAGTTGCTTAACATGAAATTCCAATCAGATCAATTTGAAAGTTACACTTTTTCATTAATCGTTGTACATATTTAATTAGAAACTTTGCTATAATATGATTATTTTGCTTCCGCCTTCTGGAATATTCATACTAGTTCAAGAAACCCATTTAAACTTTTTAAAGCAATCCTTTTGAGGGAACATGACCATTCGCAAATTTACTAATTAGAAGGAGCAATCTGCATAAAAATTAAGAGAAGTGTCTCGTACCTTCCCACAGTGAAAACTTTTGACAATTGAAGAGAAAAGAAAGAAGTAGAATCATATACATTGAATTAAATTAGGAAAGGGAAACTTTTCTTAAGATCTCCTCCTCTAACTATAAAAATAATAGTTGTAAGTACAGCTGGAAAATTCTCATGTGAAGAGAAGAAAACGTGTTTGGACAATATTGTCTCTACTAAAAGTTTCCTTGATATTCTACTATATAGCATAGCACAACCACCAATTACATTGAGTTCTTTAAAGTTTCCATAACATGTCTCAGTGACAAGATGTTATAGTTTTGCTAAGAAAAGATCCACTTCTCAACAAGACAAGAAGTTACTCAGCCAAGATTGCTTTGTTCCTGAAAGGAGCTGTAAAGTTAACGACTAGAGAATGAGTGGAAGAATGACACATTTTACTCGTGTCAGACGCGTCTTGTGGTACATGAAAAGACGTGTGTGCGTGTGAGATTTTTATTTTGCTAAAATTGAATCGGTCTTTAGCTCGTGTTTAGTTGAAATTCTTGACAGTCCGTTGACTTAATAAATGAGCCAACCATCTAACCTTACGTTTTGTCGTTAGCACGAGAGGAGATGCCTAAAAAGGATGTTTTAAAACTTAGAAATTACAGTAATTTTACTTTTGAATATAACCATTCATACCGTGAATTTAGTCAATCGTTTTACTAATATATATCGTATCTTAGTATTCCTTCTGGTTTGCCTAGAAGCAAAATTTTCTTGCAAATGAGAAAGATTGGCATATTTTATCCGGAAAACAAAATAAGTAGATTTCTTCCAGGTTTACTTTGAATTAACGAAGGAAGATATTTTGGAAGTTAAAAGTTTAACTGTGCATAATATTCTTTCATGTGAAAACATAAAGTCTTATCGGATTAATATAAATCTTATAGGTTAGCTCAACTAAAGTCCTTCATCTAGCGTTGAAAGGAAGAAGAATAACACAGACCTGACGTAACGTCAATTTCTACTACAGGATGAGGAAAAGTTTAGACGTGCCTGACATTCTCAGTTCAAACTCTTCAATCTCAAATATTCACTAGTTCTCGCCTACTGTTTGTCTTGATGAAAAAGTAGTAAAATTTGTGTTATGAAGAGGAGCAGTAGCAAGTTCATAATGATGATCATGTTGGAGTTCTTTCTCAGGACAAGAAATATTCGAGGGATGAAGATTAAAACGTCTAGAACTCCAGAGAGAGTTTCTTTCCAGCATTGATTAAAAATTCAAGTCCAAGACGTTTCTCTTTCAACAATTTAAAAATATCGATGATGGCCAGGGAAAAGGCAGTCATCATTTTTTAGACTTATTTCTTAATAAAATCACTCAAGTAAGCGGATTTAGCTTTGGAGAAATTTCTCACGAGTTAGATCATGCACACATTTATTCGCTAGGCAGGAAAATCTTTATTTCTATTTTTCACTAGCACAAAACTAATGCAAAAGATGCATTACATTGTACGTGCTTTGCTCTACGAAGCAATTTCTATAACTCCCTTTCATTCATTCTGCTTTCGTAAATATGAAAAGAATGAAGATGGCTCTTTCATCAAAACTCAAGAGGAAATAACAGAACAATACGAAAAAATAAAAGGAGACTCTAAAGAAAAAAGATGAAGAAATGAGCTAAAGGCGAAAACTATTTCTCTTTGGCTAAACTGCAATACACCCAAGTAAAAAATAAGACTTAAAAAGTTTTATGGCCAAAAAAATCCTACTATATAGTTGCGCGAAGGAATGGAGAGAGTTCCTAATCTCATGGAACACCCACAATTCTACAAACTATTTTCCGAAACGTTTATGTATATAGCGTAGTCCTTATGTCTTACTTTTGAAAGTAGAGATTGCCAGTGGCGCTGTAAAGAGGAGAGTACTTATGATGTAAGTCGTCTGCTGACTCTTGCTTTTGTTTTAAGCTCTAGTCAGGACAAACTTCAGTTGAATGCTTCATTTTTGCCCTTCACACAATCCCTTACTATAGAAGTGTGCGTACTTACTAACGGATAGTAGATGTATGGAATGTAACTATATGTACATGCCGATACTTTTGGAAAAGTACGCTTGGCTTGGTGCTTGAAAACCATATTACTTTACTGATAGGTCTAAAAGATGAAAGTGCCCACGGACCTATGCATTCATATCTGGTGAAAACAGGCCCAATATGCTGACTTTTTATTACGTGATATCATTCATACATCTCACAGTTCTCACAGTAGAAAATAGAGAAAGCTCGGAATTTTTATTGTAACTGTTTTTATTATTTTGCTTTCCTGTCGTTTTGCAGTTTCATTTGTTCAATGTTGCAACTTCTACCGCTTTTTAGACTGTTGGGCGCAATTCAATTTTCGGCAATTTTTAAAGAACGAATCAAAGATTCCCTTGAGTGTGAACCTTTTATCCTCGAACAATCTTCTGGTGAAAAGTGAGAATAAAGAAATACCAAGTTTCTTGCCAAGATCTAGATCTCAAATTTCGAATCAGGAGGAGTGTTTTTGTATCGTAAATATCCTAGACTGAGACGAAAAAGTATAAGTTTTTCTGTTTCTGCTATTATATCGTTGACAAAACTTACAAAATTCTAGCAGAACCATTGAAGAAAGGCGTGACTCCTTTGCACGGCCCTTATCAATTTACTTCTCTTTACTTTGAGGACAATGACTCTAAGCATTTCTAGTTTTCTTTTATAATCTCATTCAATGAAAATATTATCTTTGTGCTATCTGGAGTAAGTGAAAGCTGTACTGTTGCCTTTTAAATGATTACTTACAAAACTAGGAAATGGGCTAAACTCTAAGAATTTTTATTGGTAAAGGTGTACAAAAATATCGTAATAAAGAGTCAGAGTCGCAGCAAAGTAATAAAAATTATCATAATAAAAGTTCGACTTGTGTAAGGCGCACTAAAGCTCAATATGTCTGGAAGAAATGGTATTGTTACTACTAGTCATTTCTATTTTGGGAAATTCATTCAAGACCTCTAAAAAACTCACTGATATAATGATGGCATGAAAGATAACGATATGTATTACAGTCATTCCTAGAATTACATTACACTTTTCACTGGAACATGTTCCCCTTTGAACTTCCCCCGGAGTAATTCACGTGTCGGAAACATAAAACTCAAAGAATCAAAAAGTAGAGTTTGCATGTACAAAAGGAGAAATAATGTGTATCTACAACCCTATAGAAATATGTAGTTGAACATTAGAAGGTTACGTAATATTACTATCCACAAAATAGTTTCACGGGATGTCGTTTTTGCTCCGGGAGAGGAAAGCGTGTCAGTCTACAAGTCTTACATGTCTTCACGTCAAACTCATATGTAAACGAATATGTAATGCAGGGAGACTGCTGCCGGAGGAATAAAAAATCTATCTAAAACACCCTAATAAGCCGATCAATTTTCAGTGCGTATGAAGAGTCATTCATTGCATGCATTTCATTCAATTTCAACAACCCCTTTTCATATGTATTCGTTTGGGAATGGCAATGCATATAAATAAGTGAGTGAATGTGTACACATATTTTGATACGCACAATGAAAACGTAAGTACAAGATTCGAGGCTTACCGCATCACACACACACACGCACATTGACGGTAGTCGTATTGCATGACACACCCGCATTCCACAACTTCACTCCATCGACCAAAATGGGCTTCAAATTCCACAGTTAAAATATCTAAGAATCAGGATTCATTTTTCCAAACTGGAGGAAAATAGTTTACTTGCCTGGCTTAAAATATACTTTGTATTATGGCGCAGAGGTAAACTGGTAAAACTACAGAAAACTATTCTTTGCCAAGAGGGAAACTTTACCAACAACAGTAAGGGAACTGTGAACTTTGCTATTTTTTGCTAGAAATGAAATTGGAGGAAAATACTGGCATTTCTATAGTGGTATTTGTACAGATGCTATCAAAGGAAGAAAAATTACATGCTTTGCTTCACGTTACATTCACTATCTATTATTTCATCCATTGTTACTTACAGATCCCTGCAAAAGAAAGTATTCCAATCATGCAAAATCTAACACTTTTATCTGGACTTATTCACTGCTGCTGGTCTGTGAGAGTATTGTTTAACTTTTCTTTGAGAAAAAAAAAATTCTTATTTTTTATCTACTCAAGTTTAAAACCTAAAGATAAATTGAAAAGCCATCTTACCATTGCTTCAGAACTCATTTACTGTATGAAGCTACCCATTTATATTCCTTAAAAAGACAAATGCGAAGAATTGTAAATTTTTTGTTCCTTTTCACTCCTACAATTCTCAATAGTGCTTTTGAAAAAGTGGTTTTGCTCGTTTGTAATGAATGTTTTCGTATGTTTTATTGAACTCTCGAAATGACTCTTGTGGCGATCAGGAGTAGTCGTAATGATATGAGTTTTTTTCGTATGTGTAATTTAGGGTTAAATTGGAAAGGAAATAAATTGCTAAAGAAAGTAGATAGTTGAAAGTGGATTTTTTTCTTCTAGAGTTTAAGGTAAAATTGATCCAAGAAAAAATGGAAAATCCAAATGTTCTGCCAAGAAAAACCATTAGTTTATCCCACTTACAGAGTATCTTTGTGCTTCAATGCTTTCCAATCCAGATTTTCCTCGCATTTCATTTTTGCTCGTACTAAAGTCACTACCTCAAATGTGCGTTCACTGCTTAAAAGTTTTTTTTAGACCACCTTTTGTCATCCATTTCTTCTCATTTTCCCTATCTAACTAAAAGTGTCTGTAGGACCGTGCGTTCTCTATTTCCAATTAGTGCCAAAAGCATTTTTTTCTATCGTGGAACAAAAGATTTTGTAATGTTCTATAATTACAGTAGTCAAAAGATTGTAAATCTAGTCTCCTCTTGGGCAAACTACTAGTCTTTGTATGTGTTTACATCCTTTACCAATTTACCATCAAATTACGAAAGAAAAGGTTGCATGCCTTTTGTGGGCGGTTTTTTTGTGACATATGTGTAGAGTTTTTACTGGACACCAGAAGACGGTTTCGGTCAAGTAACAATAATTTACTGCGAGTAAACTGCCAAAAATACAACCACTAACTACGTACATATCATTTTACTATGTAACATATGACTCCACGACACGAGAATTAAATGAAAGCATTAAACTCATAACCTCAAGCTGTAGGACCGACAGTATAATGATATAATTATGTAAATCATGAAGCATTGCATGTGCTATTATAATTGGAAAATTATTTTTGTAATCTACGGACCTGCAAGGTAAGCTAAAACACTAAAGTAGGCAATGTTATACTCTCACCAAAGTATAGTAATTGAAAGTTTCATCAGAGCACACCAGCGCAATAGATGATTTATACCTTTGGAGACATTAATAACTTCAGGAAGCTCGCAAAAAACAAATAGTAGAATCGTTAATCATGATTATGAAATGTGAGCCTCACATTCTACTATATATTTGATGATTTAGTGTATTCTACGCCTATCATCTCTCAAAGGATTTTGATTGGATTATGAAGCTTCTTCCTGTAGATGTAAAAGCTTGTCAAGTTCTACGAAATGAGAAAAAATGAAGAAAGCCTTTGATTAACTTTTTCATCATCTAGTTTAGAGAAAAACGTTCAGTTATTGACAAAGAAAGTCGTCCTGTCAGTCTTTCAAGCTGACCCCTTTCTGCTTCCATTACTTTACTTAGGATTACTTCACAACTTGCCTTATGTGTAAGGAAAACTACAAATAAGTCATAAAAATATAGTTAAATATAATCTTTAAAACTATTAAAGAAAAAGTTTTTGTATTAGTTTAATTCTGCTTGTGTTCCAGTCCGAGAAAAAAGAAAGAGACAAGGAGTAACCAGAATTCAAGGAAGCAGAAAAATGTTTGTTCTGTCTTTAGATCTGTTTTCTTTGAAATTTTTTTCTTTTTATCTGTTTTTTTCTCATTTTTTAACTGGATAATCCGGAAATGTATCTATACCATGCGCGTGCCAGGCTAGTAAAAGATCCATACTGTTTTGCAAACGAACTCAATTTAATCATATAAAATAAAATAAAAGACTATCTTAACCATATGCTTTGATGCAGACTTGGAACAACCTTTTAAGAGCAAATACGTAGAAACTGATGCAGCAAAAAAGTCATAAGTTAATGTTATACATACATAAAATAAAGAAGAAAGTCAGGGAAAACAAAGTACTTGCTTCAGATCTTATTTTTTGTCGTTGCACTTCAGAACTTTTTTCTACGCATTGGAGCAATGCCACGGTCACGGAAAGTGAAAGCCCTTTTTGTGATTATTATTGCTATTATTTTAGGAAGAAAAAAAAAACAGAGTCATCGCTTAATAAGAATCTACCATCGCACCACAGTCTGTAGGAACACAACTTTGTAGACAAAACATTGGAGTTTTCTACGATCACAAGGTTAGAGAGCAAAATAGAATTTTCCATTATGATGATGATGAAAGTAGCTGAGAAACTACAATAGAAAGCATATGAACCGTATAGAATAAGCGACTTAATAACAATATTGACTGGCGTATGCTTCTCCAAAATTTAGGTGCCTCTTTTTCTATCCGCAGTCTGTAAACGCAGTAAGCTGCAATTTTCTTATAATGATCTAAACGAATAAAACAACGACAGAGAAAATTATTATTGCATCTTTGCCCAACGACATTTTCGCTATGCACTCTAGATAAAATTGCTTCTTTCTTTCGTTTCATAACTATAACTTGCTCATTTTAATGCGGAAGACTTCGACCTTTACTTAGATGATACAACAATAACCGGAAAACCGAAAAAGATCCAGTCATAAGGAAGACATAAGCAAACCAAAGCATCCTCCATGAGTGAGTGAGCAATAATAATAACAAAATGAAAACAACAACAAGAGTGGAAAGAGCGGTGTTTTGTTCACAAGAACGACTTCTCGATCCTGATCCCATGCTGCGCGCTTTACATTACACCTTCTAGTTTACTCAAACTCTACTTGGGCTTGTGAACTTGTGGAGGGCTACACTAGTTAAACTTTTCCCCTTTCCAGGAGAGAGTAAGAAAATGTACTCTCTTTCTGGCTGGATGTCGCAGTAACTTTCATAAGTTCATGAGAATTATTGCTATTGAAAATTTAGTTGGTGGTATAATGCCTAAAAAATTTTATATTGATTCCAATGCATTCTTGGTGTATAATAATCATCATAATGCGTCCCCTTTTCTTTCAATGCCCTGTCTGCGTGAGTTTTAAAACAGCAATATTCTGGTACATGGACCTCTTCAATGTTTTTGACTAGATGGGAATGTATGTAAACTGTCTGCGATTGTAGTTTATTGCAAGAAAGGGAGCCCAGAAACTCCATATCTTTTTCGACGTCGTTGTTCTTTAGAATAGAAATGTTGATAGGATCGGTCGGTCCGTGATTTCGATACATACACGGGAACTTTATTATTTTTCAAAAGTCTTCGGAATGGCCTTTCTACTGGCATCGTACACGTTTTATATGTAGTTTTGGTTGGTTGCTAGTTTGATGTTCATGTCAGTTACCTCTCTAGGTAGGGATTTTACCGGTATATAACTTTAAAGATTTTCTGCCCGTCCTGTCTTCATCCGGCAGCCCACCCGAGAAAATGAACTTCTGCTCGGACAGTAAAGCAACGCAATATGCATTCGATGCTTAACCCATGTTTTGAGTAAGTTCGTAGCGTGGGCTGAGAAAAATGCATCCCCACGATTTATCAACTTGAAAGGGCCTGCACGAAACATTAAACACCCAAAGAAAATCAGAGTTAGTGCACGGCCGGCAGTGCATGCAATGAGCTTTTCCTTTCAAGTGATAAAAAGAGAGATCGTGACATTGTCCGGGTATTTATTTTCAGAAGGAGTGTATTGAAGGTGAATTTACATTTTTTATTTTGTTGAGCTTACCCTAATATTCTTTGTCCATTTTGTTACAGTATCATATTGTACCGTGTTATTCTTAAAAAGCCAGAGAAATCTGGTTTATTTTGTAAAGCTGACCAGTAGTAAAAGTGGGACTTTTCTACACGCTCTGATTGCATATTTTAAGGAGAAATGCGACAAGTTCAATCCTATCTGCCAATTTAAAAATCCCTGATTTGTTTGTTTACTGCGTACTCGTTGTACAAAGGGATTGCTTTTGTAGGTCCAATAATCGAAAAAGATGAAAGTGGAGAGTATCCTCTAGTCAAAAATGGTCAGATGGTGGTTTCCGGAATGGAATATGTATGTATGTATGTGGTAGTTGTCTCTGTAAATATACTATCTAATGATCAAAGCGTTGAAAAAGCAATTTCATGAAAATGCCATAGCACCAAAATCTGACGGAACTGAATAATCTAACTTACCAATCCAGTCTTGTTACTCTCGCCAAGAGATTTTGTATTTTGATCATGTAAGCAAAATACCCACTCAGCCTTTGACAAAAAAAAGCTTTTGAATGCTAGAAAATGAAAGTTTTTTCCCTTACAACTGTTATTTTTTTTATCTACCAGTATTACTACCGGAATGAAGGTTATATCCGGGAGAAAATATGTTAGAGCCGAAGGCATTGTGAAATGCATTCCGTAAAAGTTTATCTTGGGTTGCTGCAAACGCACTGCTACTGCAACGGACTGATTTGACCCCCTCTCTTTATTTTTCTCATGGAAAAAACAGTCCGTCGAATAAAGTTGAAGTTTTCTCCCCCACATCTTCCACATTTTTACTTACAAACTTACTTATCCACCAGCTCATCTAAAAAAATTTCTCACTTTCCTTTTACACCATTTCTTGCATACATGAATACACGCATATGTGCCTTCAGTTTTACACCGATTTCGATGGGAAATGTAGCTGCAGTGTGGAGAACATTGTTTCATTAAAGATGTTCTCATGATGGATCAACTTACAATATTTAGAATGTATAACTATACTGAATGAATTCCATAGATGATGACAAACATAATCATGAAAACAATCAGTTTTTGGCCAAGTTGAAGACAGTTCTTATTTTCCATAACCTCAGTTCACTTTCGACATGCGTGTAGGTAAGTTATTTTTAACTTTAGTGGATTACTCAAACCTAAAATTCCATAGATTGCATCGGTCCCAGGACCGCAAGGCACATTCGTTACCTGAAGTGCAGCAAACGTCGTTCATCCTGTCATACCAATTCATTTAAACTGTCTGAAGTAGAAAAAATAAACTCCCAAGTCGTTCTTCCAATTTTTCTCTGCTCCTTACTTCGTTCCCCCATAGCCCCAAAGTAAATTCCATAATAGGCCAAGTTATACAGTTAGTTAAGCGAGATGATAGTTAGGACTATATACTACAGACAATTTCTAAGGAAAATGTGAAACCTTGAACTTGAAAAACGAAAACTGGAAGATTTTTTTTCTGCTAGATATTTCTACG
>JAANSQ010003312.1:0-10315 GCA_036850885.1 Lepidocyrtinus dapeste
TTTTGTACACTTGCCACTGGCATTGGACCTTTAACCCAACGTGGAATAAAAATTTATAAAATCAAGCCTATGTTTCGATTCATTTGAACTGACAAAGAGATTTTGATTTATTAGCTTGGGGCGAAAAGGCAAACTTTGTGAAGAAACCACATTTTGCACCATTAACTTTTATTTTAGGGAAAAGTTACATACGAATGTTTATATTTTGTGTATTTCTTTAAAGAAAAATCTAGGATTTGCTACTGATCTCTGCTACAAGGCTTTAGAAAATTTTATTCATTAGCAAAAAATCTCATTTATACGAAAGGCTTGAACAATATAGGATTCAATGGAAATATCCTACGATCACGATTCCCATTTTGAGTAGAAAGTAGAAACTACAAAAGTATGAAATGAAAAATTGCGAAGGGAGCTTTCAGCCAAGTTCTAATAATAAAGGAGAGGAGTAAAAGGCTCTAGTGAGAAACAGCTCACTTTCTTTTCATTCCATAGAATGATGAAGGATTGTTGAAATAAGCATTGAATAAAGAAAATAAAAATATATATCTTTAGAAAAAATAAGCTATTTTATGATTATATTCAAAACTTGAGCTACGCTCTACGCTTTCCTTGCCCAAAACGGAAGATTTTTGTTCACACAAAATGTATAAAATAGCTTGACTTGTGCGATTACTCAGTTTCGTTGCTCTTTTTCGCTCACTTGCCACATTCTTGAGTGAAATGTATAAAGGCGAGGAAGCAAAGAAGGGTCTTCTCCAGTTTCAAGTGATACACAAGGAATTTCTTGAAATCCATCAGAGAGCTTTCGGTTTCACCACAGCGTAAAAAAACTTTCACTTTTTTGCACTTCATCCTTGTCCATGAAAGCTTGCAAGAGGCATAAGGCATTCCAAGTGCTCAAGTGCCACTACGGTTGGAATGATTTTCCTTATTTTTTCTCTAGTGATGTGGGTCCAGTAAATGACTCTTTTTTCCAGACGATGGTTGGCCAATATGCCGCATTGTATTGTATTACAGTCTTCCTGAAGGACAGTAATAGAACTTCTTGTTTTAATCAGGAATTCTCATGGCGGTGTTGGGCAGTTTTATGAATAAGTGCCTGTTTGTAAGCTGGTACAGATGACTTTTCCGTAGAGTAAGGGAAGCTTTCAAGGTGACACTTGAAGTGTAAATGTAATCACGTTGTACTGTCCAATCATGCTTACTGGACATGAAATTCAAGAGGGCATATAAATATATCTAATAAAAGTGAGGATTTCCCAATTCATCCATCCGATATCAATAAAGTTTGGTACAGGAATTTGTTGGCAGCAATAAAGCATTTCTTGCGTTTCCTTCATTTCCTCCAAAATCATCACTGCAAACATCAGAACCAAGCAATATTAGCCATTACCGTCAAGTCTTTCCTTGTCCTTTCTCCAAAGGAATGAATCTCTTCTTCAGCAGTAAAAAGAGGCGGACGGGCTGACGGATGGTCATTTCCAGAAAAGTCATTTTTGGTAGGATGAAGAGGAAAAGATCTCCTCTTACTAGAATGTCTCGTGCTAAACGATTATTATGAGATTCATTCTCTCCTACTTTTTCCTTCATTCATAACATTCCACTTTCATGGAGGTAAGATAAACATAAAAAAAAGAAAAAGGGCGATGTTGGCGAAACCGAAAACGGAGGAGTGGTATCGCCGAAACTATAATTCATGTGGGACTTGCAGAAACACAGCATGCAGGGTGAGGGTAAGAATAATAAAAACCAAATGGAAGAAAATATTTAAATCTCGGTAGAATATAACATGATATCTGATACCCCGAGAAAAAATTTAAAAGTTCAATTGTTCTACTGAAATTGATTAATGTTTCATCATATAAAATTTACTGTTTGGATATAAAACTTGCACAATGCTTTTTAAGAATACCTCCAAGCATTGTTTTTCTTATTTTAACGACCAGCTAAGCACATTAGGCTTTTTCAAATAATGCATGTAATATCATGTACTTATTGACTTTTTGCAAAATTAAGATATTGCTTGGCTTCTAAGATAATGTTTCACATTTATCATGTTAGCCATCTGAGCATTTTACTTTGTACAATCAATACGCAATACTATTTTGTAGGAAAAGTAACATTTTCTCCTTGCTCGCCTGAACCCATAACCTACAAAATAAAAAGGAGAAAATTACATGCAAAAATATGTGCATTGGTTTTCCCTACTGAATAGAATGTCTTATTTTTTCTGCATATTTTAGGACCGTTACTGATCCGAACCTAAGTACATTGGAAGTGATATATGTTTCAGGGATTATTTATTGCTTTCCTTTTTCTCTTGGCATGATGACATTTTTATCAAAATGGCATGTTAGCCTTGGCTGAGGTGTATTTGGTATTTATTTGAAAATACATACTAACGCTGTACCAATGTACCATGTATTGCTTCCAAATACTTGGAGGTTTCTTCTGATCACGAATGTATGTAAATATGCAGTTCGACATGAATTTGAGTCTGCTTTCTAGACATCTCCAAATTTCTTTCTCTATCTCGGAGGAATGTTATCACGGAATTCTATATTTTTCAGAAAGTTGTATGGTGGAGTTGCACAAATTGGGCTGGCTGAATTGTATTACAAAAGAGTTATATTGGAATTCAAAGAAAAAAAAGAAAACTCTCATCTTGTGATGAATACATGCTTGGTCAGCACTTTTCACGGAAGACTAAAGCGAACTACGTAGTTAGCATACGACATATGATACTAATTGGCTCGTTACTTCACTTGAACAGATATTGATGTAACTCCATAAATACAATTTGGAATTCTATGATGTACATAATGAGGGAATTGGATTGATTGTAGTCGGTACATTGGAGTCTTACGTCATTTTGAATTTCATCGGCTTCAGTATTTCATCGATTCTTTGTCAGGGAAGATGAACGGACTGTTTCAAATTTTCAGTTCCATTTTCCGTTTAAGTTCCAGTTATGGAAAGTTTAATTGTTTTAGCCCTTTAGGCTTGGCTTACATTCAATTTGTTATTGAGTGATGTACATGCCGTTGTTCAATTTATTGACTTGACTGTAAGTTTCTTATCCAGAAGATTATTTCGTATTCGTGAACTTGCAAATTGGATAAAATAAAGTGTGAGATAACCAAAGAAAAATTTTTTCTCGTCGATAAGCATGGCGGAAACTGAAGAGAGTGAAGATAGGTATCTTCAGATTCATGCTTTGATTCAAGACGTTTAGCCTTTTGAGCGCGATTGTTTCAGTGTACAGTTCCTTTAAAGGGTTGACATGGCTTTAATTTTATTTATTTTAGACAAGCTCCATTGGCATGTAACGAAGAAGGGTTCGATGAGATGGAACAACTGTTCCTTCAAGCTGATACTACAGGAGGACCTATGGTTGCCCACATGACGAACGGTCAAACACCACAGCAATCTCCACACCCTTGCGGGGGTCGAACTATTTCCCCAGGTTTACGCTACAGGAATCTGGGGAAAAGTGGCCTTCGCGTATCTAGCATTGGCTTAGCCACATGGATGCTCACGCAAGAAAACTCAGAAAGCAACTCAGACAAAGTTATTACACTCGCGTATGAAAGTGGCATTAATGTTTTTGATTTGTCGGAGGCTTACTCCGGCCCTCAAGCGGAAGTCGAGTTGGGCAAGATTCTCAAGAAGAAGCAATGGAAGCGGACTACCTACAACATTATCACTAAAATATATTGGACATCCAAGTAAGTAAAACTTTACTTTTCTAATTTAGGGATTCTCAAAATGATTCATGGGGACTGCAGTGCAGTCATTTTACTAGCATCTGTACTAATTGTTGGCTTAAAAGCGGTCCACTAAACTTGAAATACCGACATGATTTGCAAAATACACGGTAAAAACTAACTTCTTAAACTAATGCCCAAAAGTAAACAAAGATCTAAGCTGTCTCAGTGCACTACGCCACCCGATCCCACTTCAGTTACCCCCTTTCGTTTTCTTTACGACTACTTCGCTAATCCTTCCCAAATTGCTCCACACGCAGTCCATTTTTTCTTGGGCTTTTACCACGAAATTTATGCTCTTGGCTACTTTCTTTGTTGAAGAGGACGCTCTAATTTTTTTAGACTCTTATCCACTTTCGCAATCCTCCTAGTTTATGAAGAATGTTATGTTCACAATCCACAGACATTTTTTCGCCTTAATCTTCTTAACTTGAAAAGATAAGTCAAGTGCATTGAAATATGTAAATCAGAGTTTACTCTATGGAATGTTGTGGTACTTACTGTGCGCTGGGCTACAACAATCAAGGTTGTGCAATATATCACTTGGTATGACATGCTTAAGTTTACTCTCATACTTCAGCCGAGCGCGCATTCATGTGGCAAGGGACAACTTTTTTCCAAGGAGTTTGGACACTGAGGCAATACTTCATCAGAGCAGGGGATTTCCTTAAGAAGTTTTACCCGCTCTGAGAAAAAAATGTCGTGTTCCTGTTTTACCGGCTTTCCCATTTTTATCCAGCATGAGAAACTCAAACCACCATGATCCCATGCTTTAGGCTTGGCTAAATTCTTTTCACTCCAGTAAGCTTCCTCCTGGAGCAAAAATTTGGTAGGGTTTGTAATTCAATGTGCCTTGTTGAAGGCTATACTCGAATTTAATTGTACGCTGGAATGTACTGAAGGTATTAGTTTCTGGGAAGATTCTTCATTTGCTAATGTGGTACTTATGGTTTAACTAATATTTTCGACTAACTGAAGGTTTTAATAGATAACATTTAACTCTTCATTATCACTCCATTATTTCACTGATAATCTGTAGCTATTTTTAAAACTTTTTTTTTGCAGAGTGTATCTGTAAGTGTAATTTTCATTTTTATTATTTTCCATTCTCAAAACTTTGCAAAGAGCTTTTTGCAATGGCGATTGAAAGCACTAAAGTGCAATAATTTTTTGGAGTGGGTAGTCATTAAAAGGATTCCGTATATGATTCCTTATTTCATCCTGTCATCATCATCTCCTCCAAATGTACAAGGTGAGTTTAGGGAGGATTATGTAAGTTGGACAAGACGAGAGAGAAGGCTAATAAATGATGATACTTTCTGAGCTACTTTCTTTAAGTAAAGTTGTTTGGAGTGTAAAGAAAATGGATGAAGTGAGGGGAAAAGTTGGATAAGAGAGTCCTTGGGGAAACAGGTAGGGAAAAAGTAAAAGGTAGACTGATGCAGATAATATTCCTCCTTTTCCCTTTCTTGTTTACTAATGGATTTTATTATTTTTATGAGAAGGGATATGGTGTCATTATCATTATGTAGCAGATGAACGCTTCTCCAGCGTTTCTCTTCATCTTGGAGCAAAACTGGAGAGATTATTTTGTCAGGCTAGTTTCTCCTTTTTACTTTCTCTGGCATTTTTTTTGCAATACCTTTAGTAATGCATATTTAGTCCTACCCAATGCAAACTAGAAGAATATCTATTAATTATTATGGAAATTATTATAGAAAATTAGCTATTAGGGCTATTAGTATCGTTTAAAAAATTCATATTTGAAATTGACTGCAAATGAAACTCAGGTTGGATTTTTGTGCAAATTACTAGAGTTTATGATAGGCAATGTGTTTTCAGTCTATTAAATAACTCCTAAAACTAAAGCGTGGATTGTCCCTTGGCTTAATTTGAAAACTTCCAGTAGAAATACAAACGTTTTCCATACTTGTGACTTTTGAATGTACCAAATATTTGAATTTGCTACGTATTCCCTTATGTTCCCTCTGGATAATGATTCCAGACAAACATTTCCAAGTTAGGAATTACTGTTCTTCATCTCTCTTTCCATTAATGACTTTTCCATCTAGCCTAGTCCCATTACATTGGATTTGGATAGTGACACTAAAGCAAATGTGGAGAAACACTGGTTTTTCTCATTTTCAATTTCCATGCGAAAAACACTTGTGCTTTTTGTGTCGTGTCATGTCACTCAATTTACTCCACTTTCCTTGACTCTTCCAGTTCGAGCGAGCCTCCTGGATGGAAACAATGCACATATGTGATTACTCCTATTTAACTTGGGAGCAAGCGAGAGGAATTGAAATGAAAGAAAATTAGAAAAGAGAGAACAATGCGCCAAATATTGTCCCTTTCCTCCCCTCTTGTGCTTTTCATGGGTTCAAACAATTCCAGTTTGATAAAAAGCCGAAAAAAATGTCTAGGAACGTAAACGAACGACACATGTGTAATTGGATTTTTTTCATTTATAGCGGTTCCAAAACAATTCTTTAGACTTTTCGCTAATTTTTAAGGCCTACAGTATTGTTTAGCCCTGGTATTTTGCCTGTATTCAATCAGGTAGCGAAATAGGCGAAATGGGGTATGGTCCCTTGCCATTACATGAAACTCTTCCCTTTTCTCTTAAAGTACAGAACAGCGTAAATGTTTTATGTCTTCTCAAACAACCCGATAAAAATGTAAAACGCTTCGCTTTCTCTAGAAGGATAACAATTCTAGCAATTCTGCTTCTTATATAACTACTCATTAGCTCCACTCACATCCAATTTTTAGGGATGGTTGGTAGCAAAAGACTGACAAATCTTGAAAAGTACTTTACTTGATTTCGGTTGTTGCTTGATTACTACCACCACGATCATCAAGATGAGATGATAATTTGGAGTCTGAATGTTACTGGCATTGAATATTTTAACGTCTTCAGTATAAAACGGAAATTAGCATAGGGATACAATAGCCCTTATCGACTTTCACTTTATTTAGGTCAGACACTCTATGGGCTGGGTCGGCTGGAAAAGTTAAAGCTGTGTGTGTATCTGACGGCGAGCAAACTAATGACATGAAGGGATGGCAAGAAAATCTTTCGTTCATCCATTTTACTTTGTGGAGCCCTATAGAGGTTGCGAGGTCGTGTGAGGTAGTTCACAGTTTACGTCCCGAGGAAATAAACCTTTTAGTATTATTTTATACTAACGTTTCAAAAGTTTTCAACAAATGTTTGGCATTGTTTGGGTTTGGAGGATGTTATTCATGGACTTTCTCCATACTGCTTTACAGGAAGAATGGAGAAAGTACAATAAAATGTAAAATAATAATATTGTTATTGCCGTTGTTTATAATGCTCCGCATGACATCCGCGCCAAACTTTGGATCGAATTTGGCAAAAATATTCTGAATATGGTTGGAAGCCAAGTTTATTCTGAAATGTGGATAGACAAAGGACCTTGTTTGAATGAAAAGGGCATTTGTGCATAGAGTTTTCCCACGTACTCCCAAATTTGTAAATAAGATCTGGGAAAAGTGCGAAGTAATAATGGTCACACAGCTTGCGCGTTTCCTGACACTGCAGTGCCTGTAAGATAACGATAAAAGTAAAGCTGGTAGAAAGAGAAAACTTATGCAAAGGGAACGCCTGGGCCCAAAGTCAAAAGGAGATTTGATAGAAATAGGCATAGAGTCAGACGGCAGAATAAAAAATGTTTGTGATACTGTTGAGGAAAGAGCAAGGGCATCAGATGTTTTCACTTTGCCAGTTTAATCAGTTGAGTTACCCGTGTGGTCCTATAGGCTGTCTTGGTCCATTATCTTGAACTCATTTTCATTTAATATCATCAGCATCACCATCAATGTGAAAGTTACGTAGTATCCAACTATGGAGGGAAGCAAGTTGGGTATTGAGGGCTCGTACCTACTTGCATCGGTGCTGTCAGTCTAACATGAAATTAAAGTTTCACTTGAATGGAGTGTAATAATGCTTGGAAAAATCTGATATCATGTACTCTATACCTACGTAATTAGAGAAATAGATAAATTACACGATAAAATTAGGATTGCAAGTTAGTAAGAAATAATTCCTGGAGTAATCAAGTCTGAACATTTGAACATTTCAATGGATTCGTAAATGCTATAAATTCTAGAAGACAAGAACTGAACGATTATAATGCTGTGAATAATTAAACCGGTAGGAAGCTCAAACGGGAAGTATCCTTCGAATAAAAAGGGAATAGAAATAGACAGCGATGATTTTGATGAGAGGTAGTTTTCAGGATAATATGGGGAATTACATGCCATTTTATTGAAGACAAGGTACAAGGTACAATAGATAAAATAGCTCAGACTTTTCCACCTCATCAGCTTTTATTGAGCAAAGTCACTATGAGTCTCTATGTATCTTAAAGATAACAAATATACGGGGTCTACTGAATAGAGAAAATAGCTGCTGACAGCATAGTATCTCTGTTTGCTTACCTTCTGGGAATTTCTTCCTTTTATTTCCTTTCTCTTACGTCTTCCTTTGTTGAAAGGGTTTGAATGGGACTATGAGATGGTGCAAGACACCTTTTGTGTTAGCGTTAGAAGTTTCTCAGTTTGGAATACTAGAAACGCAAAAAGGCATTAAACATTTTGACTTGTTCGCGTGTCAAAGAAAATTACCGGTAGCATCGTGGCCATGTTATTTCCAGAGCATTTTATAGCTTCATGAATTTTACTTTTCTTTAAGAAATTGGCGAGGATAAAAGTAATCCAGAAATATATGCTAGGGTACGTGGACAGTCTTAAAACATTAAGCAGAATGAATGGGAATTTGTAAAGGAAAGGCATTAAATCAATGGGAGATAATGATGGGAAAACTTTCTTGTATTGTTTGAATGGAATAATCATTAGTTATTGTACTACTGACGCAAATTAGGTAGGTAATAAATTGCCTTCCTTTGTCCACGCGTTTGCTTCCTAGAGAATCAATGGGGAGTGATAAATTGAATTCGTTTTTATCCTCCTTCCCAACTCGATTTCATTTTATAATCTCCGAGGGAAGATAGCATGAATTAAAGGATTTGATTAAAGAATGGCAAAGGAATGCTAAGGCAAAATGCACTTATTCAATAGGAAATTCTAACGAAATGAATTTAGGGGTACCAAAAAAGGCCTGTAGCTATTTTTTCAATTGGTTTAGTAGAGTTCCATACATGATGATAATTTTCATGTCAAAAGGCTATCATGTCCCTAAGCACTTACCTTGTGAAATCATTAGGGGTCTGTAAAATTGTGTGCTAAACATGAATTAATACGTTCTCCAAAGCAGAAAGTTAATTTTAAGGATTAGGTTTTCGAATGAGCGTATACTTATCAAGGTTAATGTTGTAATGAATATTTAAGATGTAAGGTATACTCAGAATAGTATTTAATGTAGCATATCACTCGCATACAGCTCCGGAAAAGTGTACAGAAAAATTAAACAGTTTATTCAGCTTTTCCGATTCTGATTCTCAAGTTGAATGTTTTATTTACAATCCATACTACTACGTGCACAAGTTGCATAAGCCCGTCGCCCCTCAATCCTTGTAATTTTAGCTTGTCACTAATAACCTTGAACATAAATTTTGTGGCAACTAGACAAAATGATCCTTAATAAAATTTCCTGGCTCTGCTAATGACTTTATACTACTTGAAAGTAATTTATATTCTTCATTGGTTTCTGAATCTGATTGCCACCTTCTAAAGGCAAAATACATGTTTCTTTAAAGCTTTTGTCTATTTTAATACACTAGAAGAAAGGTAACCTTGTGAAAGCCAAGCTAATCCATAAAAATTTTCTTGTGGTAAAAAAGTCATTACACCGAATCATTAACTGCTTACGTTAGAGCCTACACCAATTTAAGTATTTTCCCAGTTGCTTGTTTTCCCATGTGTCTAAAGTGTAAAGTGTGAACAGTTTTTAGGCTCTAGGTTCTCCAAACCTTTTTTCTGGCCACTAATCTCATTTGTACATCTAGCCTAGATTTATTGGACCGCAAGCTCGGTTCACCTAAAAACGGATTAGCAGCATTTTCAGTATATCGTATCAAACAAGAAGTCTACGAGACAGATCCCTATGCCAAAAAGTTTCGGATGAAGAGTAAGAGCGCTATTATCTCAGTTTACAGAAACTATCTGAGCCACCAAGTTGGGCTCAGCCCAAACTCAAAGTATGTTCGAGCAGAATATTTAATGATTCAGCAAATTTATTGTGGCATTTTAAACTACTCTCTTCTTTTTTGTCATCATATTTTCTAAAAGTATACTAGGTTATTGGCCGACTTTGACTTTAATATGAAGTAATGAGTTCATATTTTTGCACACTTGTTTTTTTCAATGCCAGCGCCACGCATAATGATCTGGGTCGTTTTTAATTAGCATAATTTAGCGAAAGTAACGTTAACATTTCCAAATTATCTTACTTTTTGAATGTTTTACCAGACTACAGTTCCTCAATTACTTACCTCGTTGATATACGGTTCATTTTCTTCAATACTACATTTTTATGAACAATTTAAAATTTACTGTTACAA
>JAANSQ010003313.1:0-10314 GCA_036850885.1 Lepidocyrtinus dapeste
TCATATTTAATATCAACATTACCTCCATTTCCTTCCAGGTACAGGGCGTACTAACGTACATGCACATCATTATCGTTAATGATTATCATCACTTCATGCGTGATTATTGATTATGAGTATTCCAGAGAAAAGAATGAAAAATGGAGTACAGTGCCTTAAGGACTTCTCCTCCTCCTCATTCGCTTCGTGATCATAACTGAGTTTTGTGGTTTCTTTGTCCAACTTCAAAGGAAACTGGTAATATAATTTTTTTATAGTAAAGTTCAAATTGGATATCTGACGACTTCTTCGAATCTACTAGAGAGAGAGAGCTACTAATGATAAAATTAATTTTCGAAAAAATGAAGATGTTGATTCAATCCCTTACCGGTAGATTGCCTCAGCATAGATGGGCAAATTAAAGAGAAAAAAATTATCTTAAAGTTCCAAAATCATTTTGAAGGAAAGGCATTTCTAAAGTAATTACGGAAAGAATTTCCTAGCTGTCTTTTGCTTGTCTCTAAAGATACTAAAGAAGGAATGTGTTAAGATCCAAATGTAAAGTAACATGTTTCCATCTAGAAG
The DNA here is from genome assembly GCA_036850885.1 of Lepidocyrtinus dapeste. NCBI lineage: Eukaryota > Metazoa > Arthropoda > Collembola > Entomobryomorpha > Entomobryidae > Lepidocyrtinus > Lepidocyrtinus dapeste. The sequence goes on from JAANSQ010003313.1 coordinate 565, forward strand.
ATACAAACCCTATACGTCTTCCTCCCGAAAGCAATTATTTTCCCCAGCAACGGAGACAAAGCATTTTACATAGTTTCTTATTTCTTGCGCTTCTCAGATGTGCGTAATGTGCGATCCTATGATCCTTGTCACTTAACGAAATTCCAAAGCTGCTAACGACTAACGAGTGACAAGAACTAATGCTTTGAAGACGACGGCCATGTTCATCACATCCACTACACATCATCATTCAAAGCGTATTTAGTGACTTTGAGCCAGACAACTTTTGCACAAAAAAGCACCGGGAAGAGATCAAGATGAGATGTAGTTAATTTCCAAGTTTCAAATTGCAACTTTCCATCTCTGGATATTAGGCTGGTGTACACCAAGACAGATGATTATGACGTGTTTGTGACGATGATCAACGAGAAGAGGAAGTTTTTCCTGAGAAAATCAAAAAATTGAGTTGTCAAAAGGAGATTATTATGACAGGGAAGGATGATGATGGTGATTAGCTCATAATAAGTCCGCAAAATACGTACACAACTCTACTCCCTACAAAAAAGACACAACTGCATAATATGATCCTCTTGAGACTTTAATCTTGCATTTCTCTCTCTCTCTAGAAATAAAGTTTAAGTAGTACATCTTCTATAAAGTTTTCAAGAGATCATTTCAAGAATGAAGACCACATTTTCAAACCAAGAGTCAAATATACAAAAATAAAACATATTTTCTTTAAGTGGATTCCTCACTCAACTCTATAAACTTTGTCTATATGAAAGCATATGAATCAGTACAGACTGGAGGGAAATCTACTAGAAGAAACTAGCATGGCTGTAATGACACCACCAGAGAGAGCGATTAGTGCTCATATATCATTGTCAGTGTCAAACATGTTGAAAAACGCTTGTCAAAATGCTCCCTATAAAAAGCCAGATAAAATATTACTCGCATATAAGCAAAAAAAACCCGTAGGAGAAGTTTAAAATACTCTCGCAAAAATATATATGATGATGACAATGATGAAAGAAAGAGAGCAGGAATGATGACGAGCTCTACATTTAACATGAGCCAAATGTTTTACATCTTTCCATCCTCAAAGTCTCAGAAGAAAAAAAAATCAAAAGAGGAAAAGTACTTTGTTCACTTTTTTTTCTTTTTATTTACGTTCGACAGGTTGCCGATAGATGGAGAAAGAGATGAATAATGGGCAAAGAAAATCAAAAAGTAAAAGGTCGGCTTTGCTTCTTCTCACCCTCTCGTCAAATAGCAAATTGCAGACATTTATCATTCCAAATTTTATTATTCTCTTAAAGAAAATATAAAAATGACTTTGAATACTTTGTAAATTTCTATAAATCCATTCCGTGTTTAGGTTAGCTTTAAGCATTGTACGAAAATGAGTTGTTATTTGCAGAGCAGCCTTAAATTGACTTGGCTTTTTAGTCTGCGTAACTGATCCCAGTCACGTAAAGTGGCCATTCTCATTTTTCTTGGTTGCCACATTGCTCCAACGAGTCCAACGGAGAAATGACTTGGGCATGATGATGACAGGAGGAATGTGCTTTACGTTTCTATGTGAATCTCATGAAAGAATTCGTCTAAACACAGTCCCCAACAGAAAGCAACAGTGCCAAACTCTCATAAAACAAATTCAAGCCGAAGTTTTATGATAAAATGCAATAGGCTACTTTCGTGTGAGCTTTCACGTGTTTTCCTTCGCATGCAATAGCTACGTACTCAGATAAACTTGCGAAACTAAAGTAAACCATTCCATTTAAGCCCCTGCCTTCCAAAGCTCCAAACTCGCCACTTGATTAGCACCATTTGAACAAGAATTATGTCTTAATGCTGTTCAGCGAGGTGGTATGATTAATGCGGTAGAATGTTAAAATGTGCAGAGTTGATCACGAAAACTGTACAAGTATTTTTCTACGCAATCAAGATGGACTACACATTTACATTTTCGGGGATCGGTTGCAGTTTTATATTACTTTGAGCCTAGCCGGTTTTTTAAGAGCCTGGTATCGATTTACAATATACTCAGTGATCAATGGGAAAAAGACGATTAAAATGAGTTCAGTTGAGCTTCATTCAAAAATGCGGGTTTGTTTGACAGTAGAACTACTAGAAGCTACACTGCCGCCTGGTCAAACAAGATTAAGGATTTAGTGCTGGACAACCGGTCTTAAAAGTAGTGTTCGCAGGATTGTTAAATTGCTCTCGCTCTCTCCCAGCTAGTAAATCTTGTACGGTTAGTTTTTAGGCTCCAGCCTATGCCATAAATTCAAATCAATTCAGGATTTCATTCCATGAAAATCCAACAAGTTATTGTACAATAAGTGAATGTGAGAACAAGGAGCAATAGAAGATTGCCTCTTTACTCATTTCAGTTTAAGTTTATTACATGCCAACATTAAAAAACATTGTAGTTTTGTTGTTGAGACATACATATTCATTGAATGTGTTCATTACTTAACATTACCCATTATATATATTTTTTCTATCCTACAAAGTAACACGAAACTTGTTCGTTGTCAAAGGGGAATAAATGAGATTTATTTGCACGCTTTATTACAATTACAATTTTGTGGCGCTTGTAACGTCAAACCTAAGCCTCGAAACATAAATATAGCCTATTTTTCTGAGTATTTAGCCACGATGCACACGGGCAAATATGAGTTAAGGCCTGGTCTCTACTTACTCTTCCTGTGTTATGAGTTACCAAGGTTTATTACGTAGCTGAGCATGCGATGCTAAGTACTGATTTGGTTTTGTCTGTCTGTTTGTGCGCATGATACTCTCGAACGTGTGGACCGATTGACTTCAGAAAAATGAGAAGGTAAAGAAGCAAAGGAAGGAGTAATAAATGAAGAAATGACTACAAAATGATGAGTTGAGATGAGTTTTGAGGAGGGAAAGCCCATCAGGTAAGGAGTACTATCTGTCAAGGGACACATTAGCTGGACAAATCTCGCGACTTGCATCAAATGCTTTCAGCCCAAGCTATATCTTACGCAGCTTTGATAAATTTACCGGAAGGACCCAGATTTACTCCTTAAATTAAAGCTATAATCCAAACCCTTTGATTCAGTTTAAATAATTAACCCTTAAAATTACATTCTCAGCTACGTTTTTAAATCCGTTTTAACGGTTTTATTTGGTGACATGTGGCATAAGCCAGGGACACTTTATGACTGCCACCACACCAAAACTACTACCACCAACATCTCCTCCATGGTTTAGTTATTGCCAATGTTTCTTTCGCTGTTTATTTCACGCTATCGTTCCGTTATGGACACAGGAAACTGGGAAACGAGGGGGGTGAGGGTGCTTAAATTATCGTCATTATTCCTTCACTATTTTATTACTTGAAGAGGGAAATAATCGCATGGTCCACATCACATAAAAATAAAGCTTATGGCGAAAATCAAAACTTTTCTGGGATCTTAAACTAGGAATAAGAGCCTCCCATAAATATTTAGAAGAGTAATCAAAAAACATAAAATAAATACATGACTGCCCAAAACTTGACTTTCTTTTCTCCCCCAGAAGGTTTAATAATATTATAGCTGCTTGCCTTCATGTTTTACGATCTGTAGCCTGCCTTCTTGATGGCTACAAACTGGGATTGGGGAACCAACTGGAGATTTCGCTCCGCTGGACATAAGGAAAAAGTTGTTTAAATGGTGTCATAATTATTTTAGCCGTTGGCATTAAACACACCAAGAAAATTTTCTGCAATGATGACGATAAGAAATTGAAACACGTAACGGCAGAGCGAGCACGTCCAAACAAAGAAGCTCATTTACAGCTTAACAGTGTGATATTGAGAGGGCCGCCGAAGAATGTTGTGTATACACTGCGTGTGGCTTAATTCCATTAATTCAGAAGGACCAGAGCTTATACTCAAGCAAAACGTTAGTAAGTTTCTTCGCGGTCGGTAAACTTTTATTGAGATTATTTACTATACAAATAAAAGGATAAAAAATATGTTGTCTGGTTTTATGTTTGTCGCTTCTAGGAAAATGAAAGTGGATGGAAATCTGTGAAACTATACTTGTTTAAAAAATATGTTAATGTTGTTATCCTCTACAAACCAGAAGTATTAATAAAATTGTCATTTTAAATTATAATTCCCTAATGAAAAGTATTCTTAAACACTGAATTTATTTATATTAAATTAATATCGTTACAACAACTTCCCAGTATGAGATCTTCCATCTCTAAAAAACGATACAAATTGTTCATTTTGCAAACTACCCCTGATTTGTAATTTTTAAATTGGACATAATCTTTATACATTCAAGACCCCTGTCTAATTATATTTTTGATTATGTGATCACATCATCGACGAACGGATTCATTAGACTCTTGACATATTTTTAATGAGCTCAGTTTGATTCCTACTTGGATTCTATCACATCAACATCATGAAGCTAACAAGCTTAAGAATGAGTTTGACTCTTTGACTGACTACACTTTAATAGAAAGACCAATGGTCAATCTGATAAATGATCTCCCTTCTTGACTTGATGAATGGCCCACTGACAGTATAAATCTTATCCTCTTTTGTAAAAACCTTTGCCGAAAATGATTATCATGATCAATTTCAACAACTCCTTTTCTTTCAAATAACTTAAATGAGTTTGGATGACAGGTGTACTAGTGGATATACTGCTTGGGCATTTTATTGCCAAAATTACATGTTCAAATCGAATCTTAAAAATTCCTTGGGTAAAAAGGAATTTTATATAAGCGCATAGTCTCTAGGCAAAAGAAAAGTTTGATTTAGAGTGCATTTTCACAATGAATTTTTTATTCGTTAAAAGTTTATTGTCACCTCATCTTCTTGTGTATGGTTTTGTAATAAAATTATAAAAGAATTTATGCTCCTCAGAGCACAACACAAAGTACTGAGTAATTCATGTGGTGCGACGTGACATGGATAGTAGTTGACACTGATTTGGCAAAAATCTTGTTTCTTCGTCTCCTCTTCACTTATGCTCCGTTGCCGATTTCATCGATTTACATAAAGTGGTTTTTAAGGTAGCAGGAGCAAGCGCATAATTAATGTGAGCGTGATCGTCGGTCTGTCTGACTGACATTTTATATTCCCCTATCGTTTTGACAACTTGACATTTACGCGTTTCAACGGATTTTATTGCAATTTTCGCAATTATTAAAAATGCCAGTTCGGGGACTAGGGCTCATTTCAAAATAATTTCATATTTTTAATGAAGAATTTCACGTAGATTGTCAAAGAGAAGCTATAAAAGTTGGGTGAAGCTAAAGTTGTTTTGTTTGGGGATATCGCAGTTGACAGTAAATCTTGACTAGTCGTGCTTGCCACTCTGACAGTAATTATTTTTTTCCAAAAAGTCAAAAAGACTTTAAAAGCCAAATAGCCTCATTAAATGTTTTTCACGGTGTGTAGTCGTAATTGATGGAAGAAGTGTACTTTGAAGTTAAAGTCCTGACAGAATATTTTACTACTCATCCTGTCGTAAAAAGATTCATTATATTTTGACTAAGACAACCTGACGTTGGAGTCAAGGTAGGTCGCACAGATCCTCCTTGAAACGTCTATATGCCATTTCCCTTTCAAAACGTGTACATTAGAATGCCAAACCCTTCAAAATTGTGCATTTTCTCTGCTATTACAGTTTAATTGATGGCAATGATATTTTTTGTAAGCTGTCGTTTTCAGTAATACTATCTTCATCGTTAAAATAGACATAAACTTGAGGAAACGAGCTGAAATGATTGCAACACGCGGAAAACAGCTTTCCGCAAATTGTCATTCATCGCGGAATCATAAAACTAGACATTTAGGAGTTTTATAGCGACCAAGACATTAGGCAACTTTCTTGAGAAAAGTTATAGTAACCGATGAATTTTTAGGGATATTTCTACAACGATTTCCATTCAAATATTGGTCAACTGGCGAAATAATGAGTACTTCCTTTCAGAATAAGATGATGATCTGAAGTTTGATCTACTCTGAATTAAGTTGACGCTTTTATTTTGCTTGTCAAGAAAGTGTGAGCAAGGATGAAAGGAAGATGTTTTTGTCTCAAAATATCATAAAACTTTATGAATAAAATTGATTTAATCTGTATGCAATTAAAGCTTAAATAAATAATATGTACATTTCCCAACCAAACAGTAAATATGATGTTCCAAAAACAAGTCATTCATCACTTTAGTGCGTCATCCGTCTTCCAAGAAAGAAAGTCACTTTTGCAAAGCCCATTTTTCACAAGAAGCTTAAAATTTCTATCAAAATCATTAAATGATATGGGATTACATACAGAATTACAATAGTAAACTCGCAAACATTAAAGTTGTTAAACGTTGTTAAAAACGTAGCCAAAAATAAATTTTTAAAGGATGAGTTTAAACCAATTCAAATGTTTTAGATTAAACCAAATCTGCAACTACCGCCTCAGGTCAGAGGTAGATTTGAACTAAATATTTATACTCAATAGTTATATTTTTTAATCAGGATCAATGGCAAAATATTATTTTGTTTATTATTCTTATTATATTCATTCATCTTTGATCACTTTCAAACTGTGGTCCAAAAGATGTACAATTGGTTCTGTTTGAGTTTTGGTGCAGACAGACGAACCGACAGACAGACACATCAAAATCACTACTTAGCTTTGCAAGCTCAGCTACTTAATAACTGCTTTGGTTAAACACACACAGTCCTCCATTTATTCATTATATTCACGAAAAAATGTGCTCATAGTCTCCTGATAAGAAAACAATCTTTAAAAACAAACTATTTAGACTATAAAAAAATTGCGATTTGATTGCTGCGTAGATTGTTGAAACTGTAAAGATATAAAAAAGTAATTTCTTATTTTCCATTTTGCACAATAAACGCCTTCATATTCCTCGGCTATATATTATATTTTACCTTCAGAAAGGAACAATGAATGTGACCATGTCAAGCACCAGAAAGTGCAATTAGGAAAGGGCTAGAGTATAGTATAAACTCTATGAAAAATATCTCTGTGCTCTCGTACATATATGTATGTTTTAAGTGGTCGTAAAACGTAATAAAAATCACGAATGTGTAAACTACGAGCAATTTTCAGGAATGGAATAATAAAATGAAGTAAAGTCCTTCTGCCGTTTGCATAAAATGTGTACGTCGCACACAGGAAAAATGAACTTTTTTTACTGTAATGGTGAGACATGAGGCATGCTTATCTTTAAATATATTGGTCATTAAGTGTTGTACGCCTGACACAAATCCCCATCCTTGCGACATATTTATGTCGTTTCTCTTTCCCTCTTGGTTTCTTTCTCCCACTCAACCTCGGTTTATTATTGTGCGTCACTCGTTTCCCGTCGACGACGACGACGCTACAAGTCAGTTTGGACTTAAGACCAAACTTTGTTTTTCAAAGATACTTTAACCAGTTCAACCTCGTAAAAAAATTTGGAAATGTTTGGATAAAAAATGTGTACTTTACCATTGCAGATTTTTTCCCAAAAAAGTAATTTTTTGTACAAAATGTAAATATACAAATGGCAATCCATAGCTTTTTTATGTGTCGTATGGGCTCCCATTTAGTTCCCATGTATATAATCTAAGTACAGTTTTTTACAAGGGAATAAATGATGTTGGCATGTTGGCATAGTTGGCGGAAGTGTAGATGGAGAGGTATATGCAGAGTGTTTTTACTGCATCATTCTGGGGGAAAATAATGGCCACTTTTATTTAAGGAGAAAAGGCTACAAGAATCTGTGGAAAATGAGGGAATATTTGACAAAGCAAGATTTTAATTAATTTATTTCACCCATTTGTAATAATACTGGGTAAAAGAAGGAGAGTTTTTTTCCTCACTATTTTTATGCATGAATNTTTTTACTGCATCATTCTGGGGGAAAATAATGGCCACTTTTATTTAAGGAGAAAAGGCTACAAGAATCTGTGGAAAATGAGGGAATATTTGACAAAGCAAGATTTTAATTAATTTATTTCACCCATTTGTAATAATACTGGGTAAAAGAAGGAGAGTTTTTTTCCTCACTATTTTTATGCATGAATGTATTTTTACGGAGAACATTAGTAATATTTATATGAAATGGGAATAATAAATTAGATTTATAGGGCGTAATTCATAACGAACGTAACCCCCAAAATATATGAGTTATCTTTCAAATATAAGCTTTAAATGTACGTTTAAAATTCTCTGGAAATGCATTTCAAAGAGATTTTTCGAGACTGATATGATTCACGTAATTAATGGATGGTCCCTCGGATGAAGGCGAAAGTAGAGCTAATTTACGTCACCGAAAAACACTCGTTTTATTTTATTTTGTGATGCTTTACCACTCTCCTCCATATAATATTCTGGAAGCATATAAAATGACTTGGTTTGTTTTCTGTTTTCCTTCGGATGAGAAAATGAGAGGAGAAGAGGATGCTATTGCGGATGATATACCGTTTCGATAAAATATCTTGAACTTTCTCTGGCGACTTGAGCTGTCACATTTGGGAAATATATGAGAAAGCTGGGAAGCATACTTTTTTCTGGCGTTGCTACTGCTCTGCCGCCACTCTCTCTCTCTCTCTCTCTGAAGCAGAGTCCTTTTATTGTCATTCTCTTCCTTAGAGTCTAGCCAAAATGCATAGAGAGTGAAGCTATAGAGGTTCTACAGAGTTATAAGTCTTTCTTCCCCTGAAAATGACTGGGAGAAGGACGACACCAAGTCCTGTCCCGAGTCCAACCCCCAAAAAAGCGACACAAAAACTTGTTTTCTAATCTTGCCATCACATGTATCCTTTTAGCTTTAATGTTTCCTCCGTTAAAAATGGTTCTGCTTTAATATGCAAACGTTGATGTTTGTTGTAGGAGGAAAAAGCGGAGACTCTAAAAGAGAGAGAGAGTAGTAGACCTGGTGTAATTTACCGACTATTTTGGAAAGATTTGTTGCCCCATCCTGTTCTCATCTTCATGTAATATATGTATGGTTATATGGTTTCGTGGGTGATATGGTGGCGACAATGTCGCTCTCCTACTCTCATCCTTACTGAAAATGGATCTGAGGCTATCCAATAAAGAGGAACTAACGAATGAAGGGGAAAAGATTGGCGAAAATTCATTGCCCTTTAAATCACTCGAGGAAAGGGAAAGAATAAATGGAACAAGAGGAGGAAATACTGACCATTTTGCGTGTCATGTTGACATTCAATATTGCGCTGGCGACGGCCAAAAGATATTCACCCGATAGTTTGGATTGCTCTATGGGATGGAGTAGAAAAAAAAATCCCATTTTGCCAACGTATAGATTTCACAATCTTGATAGGTTTTATTGCTTACAAACAAGCCAACTCTGACTTCATAAAATATTATCTGATGTGGAATTGCATGTTCCCGCAGGAGAAATATTACCAGTTTAAATTTACTTGGCCATATGGACATTTCCTTTTCTAATACGTATTATCGCATAAATATCTTGGATCTTTATAGCGGATGTTTATAAGTACCAACGAAAAGGGTTTTCGTTAGGAAGCACACATCCAAGCTGAATTAACTAGACCCTGGAGTAAATTAACGAAAATGGTGTGTATGCAAAAACTCTAAAATAAAATCTAGGGAGGGTAGTAACACGAGAAAATTCCAGTGATTAACAAAGTGCAAAATGTAATGATTGAGGCATTTAAGTAACTTAATAGCTAGCTAAGTTTCAAAATATAAGGAGGCTTTCAATACATTCATGCTAGGTCATCCGACCCAAATCCAT
>JAANSQ010003314.1:0-10311 GCA_036850885.1 Lepidocyrtinus dapeste
CCCCCCTGAAACCAAAGGGGGGACCCTTTGTAGGGGGGGTGTTAAACTTAACCCTCACCAGGCTTAAGAACAAAAGTATACGACACTCTAGAGGGGATTCTATCTCATCTTCTTTACATTCTCTCCTCATCGGGGAAGATGCACCTGAGGCTAGTCCTTTGTCCTCATGAACAACTCCAATCTTCCTCCTAAATTCCAAAGCCAAAAGGACTTGACTTCCATAGTTCAATGCTTCCATGTCTAGTCTCCTACGCAAAATTAGGTTGGTTGGATGTTGTAATAAAATTCATGGATCAAGTTAATGTAACGTAAGCAATAATCAAAAGCTTCTATAGACTCAAATGGACAATTTTTTGATAGCTTCATTTCTTTCACCTTTAATGTATTGTAAAATTGCAGTGTCTATTTAAATGGAAGCTTTCTCTCCAGACAAGTTACTCACGTCACGCATTACAGTTCACTTTTATTCTGCCAATTTTTCCTCGTCCTGCAAAAACCCTAAACATCAAGAATAATATTATTCGCTTAGCTTGGCTATTTTTTATTTGTATATTTTTCTGTAAAAACAGCATAAATCCTTTCAGCCTCTCTAGGAAAATAGTCTTGTAGCGAACGAATATTTTGAACACGTTTCCTCCCATTCATTTGCTGACTATACAACCAGGTTAAACTGATACGGGAGAAATAGCCAGCTTGCATTGTTGTTATTTGTATTTAACATAAGTTGTTCGTCTCTCTTCACAAAAAAAATCTGGTTAACCTTAAAGGTCTACGGACTCATACATCACTAACAACACTACATCCAACTATTCCAGCTACGATGGAGGAATCAAAAATGGGTGAAAGACAATAGCCAAGACTCTTTATCCAACATCTCAATAGCCAAGGCTCTTTATCCTAGAATGCATTTATCCAAGGGGATAATTTGCCTAGAGTGCATTTATCCAAGGAGACAATTTGCTAAGAATGATTTTATCCAAGGAGACAATTTGGCTGGCTTCTTGGGTGGAAGCCCTCATGGTGAATGAGAGCTTGGATAACTTTATTCTTGGTTTCAGATAATCTTGGAGGAATGAATTCTTGGTAAATTGTAACCTTGCATTAATGCATTCTTGGTAAATTCTCCCCTTGGATAAATGCATTCTTGGCAAATGTTACTTTGGATAAATGCATTCTTGGCAAATTGTCACCTTGGATGAATGCATTCTTGGCAAATTGTCCCCTTGGATAAATGCACTCTTGGATAAAGAACCTTGGCTTTTAAGATCCTGGATAAGGACTCTTGGCTATTGTCCGCAAATCATCAAGAATATACCATCAACATTGACAACATACTCTCTCTGAACACTCCAAACTTCTCAAGTTTCCCTTTGACTACGCCAGCACAAATATAACCTAATAGAAAACGGTAAGTTTTAAACTTTTTGGATGTAGTCAACAGGGACCTCTTTTCTGCAGTACGTGTATTTTGTATTTGCAAGTGTAGCGTGCACATGCACTCCTTTGCTTTGCATCATCATCATAATTGTATCTTCAGAAGAGAGACAACAGAATGAAAACAGAGAAAACCGTTTTATTCCATGTTCCTTTTTTATTTTTCACTCAAGTCATTTCGCCTCTTGAGAGAAAATGCTTTTTTGTTTTCCTTGGCCAGATCATTCCAGTGTAGAAGCATGACGGTTGAATTAGGGTGTTGCACGCAACGCACGGAGAGTACGAAGGAGCGTTTCTTTCTTATCATCTTTGTTATCATGCCAAACATGCCTGGAGCATCATGACCAAGATGTTTTACATCTTTCTCAAAATGCCGTTTGTGCCAGGAGCAGTGTGAAATGCAACGAATTGTGAAAAATGCATTTTCCTCAAGATTTTCTCTGGAAAGTTTAGAAATAAAAGTAAATTGTAGATGTAACATGATTGGAATGTGGCAAAGAGGAAATCAATGTTGGTGCATGCATCACTTCCCATCACATTGCATCATAACCTGCAACATTTCCATTGTCCTTCTTTGCCTCCTCATCTGATGGGAAAAGACGGAGTGGACAACCTGCCAATTTTACTGTAGTCTCAAGCTCTTGACATAATGGAAATTCTTTTAGACTTTCATGTAAGGGTTTGTCCATTAACGATACCACTCTCTCAGAAACATTGCACCGGAGGGAAAACATTTCTTTTGCGCTGGTGGTGTGGTGTATGCTACTCGTGTGATAGTCTTACTCCAATATCATCATTACGCTGTCCTTCTTTTCTCTCATCACAACGTCATTCAAACTTTCTTCTTTTTCAGCTCATCATGCTCTTTTTTGCTTATGTTTTTGTTTTCTGGGAAGAAATAAATAGTAAAAGATTACAGACCTTGGTCTGCACTGCTAACTTGGCGTTTTTTAATCATTGGGAAATAAAGCTGTTAAAAGTATTTACAAAAGTAGCTGAACATAGATTTTGGGATTTTGAAAGGTTACAGCGTTTAAACTGAATCAAATGTTTAGATTAAACCTAATCTACATTTATAGCCTCAGGGGTAGATTCATGTATGTCAGTAGTTATAATTTTTGTAATTGGGAGTGCAAGGGCTTTAGAAAGAGCTATTACAAGCCATAGATTCACCCTTGACCCCTGACTTCATGCAGTATGGCCCAAAGTTTATACAGTTCGTCCTTGGGATACCAAACAATCATGTATCAAATTTAAAATCAATAAGCTTCCGCGTTCCAGAGTTATGGCACGAACGGACTGACACACTGAGATAGTTGGACGGACATATCAAAATCAATACTTAGATTCGCAAGCTCAGCTACGTAATAAGTAGTTGGACAAAGTGCACTTACTCACACGCGCGTATTTTTCCAGAGAAAGAGAAACGGGGTAACTAAAGTCTTTTCGTGCTTCGTGCCATCTGATTTCCTTCGGAACAAAAAATAACTTTAGTTTTCATTTACAAAACTCAAACTTTGGATGACCATGGGTAAAACTTAATTTGGAGGGATAGACACGCTAATGCAATGACATAAGTAGAGCTTGTCCTAATCTATTTAGATTGAAATATTCAGATTTATTCGCCGTCAGCGTGGACGTATCCTCCAGCCTGGAAAATCCCTGAGGCGTTTGAAATCCGCCAAACTTGAAGGCTGAAGGAAAAGTGGACAGTGCTTTGCATTATCAGCAACTTTCTCTAACGGCACTAACACTACTTTCTTTAACTCCAAGAACATACACAAGTGATGCTAAAATGCATTGTGATGTGCTGATGGCACTCTGCTGACGTAAACTCTTTCAGCTTCCATCGCTGACAAGACACGATACAATGTATAGATACCAGTTGGACGTTTCACTTTCCCCGAAACAAACTGGTGTTCAAGTAAGCTCTAGCGTGTTCAAGGTATTAGTAAATTCTGTAATATTTGCAAAATTTTTTCGGTTGGTGTGGAGGAAACAGATCGGCTAAAAATGCAGCCAAGGAGCCAAGTAAGATCAAACACCTAAGAACTGACATGACGAGAGCAGCGATGACGCGCCCGATAACGTTTACACTAGATTCTCGAAGGGTGACTTGTCAAGGACAACGTGATTTATTTGTTAGTGGAGGAAGCTAAGTCAAGCCACCTCTATTGTTTCACATTTTCATCCCTCATGTACCTATGGTTCGAAATGCTCATTTTTGGACCCACAAAAAAGTTTGATTCTATGGAAAATACAAGCCCATTCTAGACATTAGGGGGCGACTGTGTTTCGTGTTTCCTCCAAAAAAGTTTCCAGCTTCATCGGAAAAGCATAGAAGACAAAATCCACTTTGATATAAAGTAATAATGATAACGTAGGGACTGTTAAGGCTTACTTATTACATCATTTCCTAGCCTCAGCGTCGTTATCTCTGTAGCTGCATGTACTACTCCTCTGGGTAAAAATGAGACGGTTACAGCCTCCACTTAAATTATACACGTCGAGGGAAATATTGTTTGCATTACTTACAATACAACAGCGTACAACTTACATCCCCATTTGTTTCCTTGTTAATGACTTACACTAAACAACCCAAACCAGAGGCTCCCTTGTACAAGGCAGTACTATCTGCCAAATTTACTGTCCCACTTTCTCTCATTACGTAACAGGTCCCATTTTACTCTTTCTACCAAAATATGGGAAGCGCGTGCACCTGTACAAAGCCCCCAGTACAAGTTTCACTGGAGCAGAAAGCAATCATTATGATTGGCCTAGTATTATCTCCAGATGAAATCCTAAATCTGGAAATAGTTATGAATGCTTCAAAGTGCAAAGTCTACTAGGGAATTTAGAGATTTGAAAAAGTACTCGAGATAATTATGCAAAGCTGAGTTTAGACACGCTCCCCATCTTCCTCACCACCTGAACAAACTTTCCAAATGCCACAGTTTGATTTAACTTTCTAGATTTTATTCAAGGGGTTTGAGTGAAGAACAAGTGAAACTTGTGATATCACTTACACTTACTATACACCAGAGGCTAAACTTTCCCTTGGTTGGTACATACACGTAGGGAGTAGGAAGTAGGGCGTAGGCTCAATATGGCTTGTCAACTCTAGCTTAACGTAAATGATATGATGATTTTCACCCGAGGAAACTACAAAACCCCTGTAGAATATGATAGATGAGTTACACTTTCCTAACATTTCACTCCCTTTGTGATTTCTGCGTACGTGATGGATATTGGATAACTCGAAATAAAGCTTTCAATACAGTCTCAAATACGTAGCTGAGAATTTATTTAAAAGTGTGACATATTTTAATCGGAATGAGAGATCTAAATCGAGGCTCATTTACATCAAAAAGTTGATTTGCCTCTACGGGAACGGGAATCTGACTTTATGGAAACTTGCCTTTTGGTAATTTTGCCACTAAGGAATATTGCCTTGCAGATTTTTGCATTTATGAATCTTTGCCTTTAGAGAATTTTGTCTCTCTTGGAAATTGCCTTCGTGGATTTTTGCCATCACGGAAATCCACGAAGGCACATTTCACCCACCCACCTCTATCACCTCACGGGATCATCTAAAACGGTCAATAAGTATACATTTTATAATCATGCGGTCAAGAGCTTTTGAATGAGCTATCAGAAGCCATAGATTGTGGTTTAAAAAATTTATTCACCTTGACCCCTGACCTCATGCGTGAACCGATATAGCCCACAAATGATATAGGTCGTCTCCAGCATCCCAGCTATACCAAATCTGAAGTCAATCGATCTACGCGTTGGTGAGTAATCGAATAGACGGACGGACATATCAAAATCAATACTAAGCTTTGTACGCTCATCCAAATAATAATTCCATTTGTTCCACATAATCTAAAACTGTGCTTATTAGCTTATTTAAACAAGTTGCGGTGGCTTCTCCCACAAAATTATTATAATTGTGTCGCGAATCCTCGCATAAAAGACTCCACAAACACTCAAAGAGTGTAACTTCATCGAAAGACCTAAAATTATTGGAGGATCTACATAAAACACCATGAACGTAGATAATGATCCACTGAATGAATAGGCTCTCGGAACACTTGCTTGATTTCCTCGAAAAGAAATCAGCTGAAAGAGAATCTCCTCAAAAAGAAAATTTTTGTGTAGAAGCTGCATAATCTGCACTCTTAAAATCCGTGACTGATGGGAGAATTTCTAAAGTTCATCTATTATTTTTTCCTTCGTCAGTTTGTCATCTAGATTCTTTCACTGTCTTTTATTTGTCTGTCTCCCGTGACAAATTTTCTGAGCAAGTATCAAAAAAAAAAGTTTCTTAAGCACTCAGTTCGTGTTTTCTCCCTCAATCTTATTCATTCTCGTTGGTCTGTGGTTGACTACGTTGTAGACTTTTGGAGAATTGGGCCTAAGTTTTGTAAGTTGTTCCCCCAAGAACAACTCCATCCCTATGGTATTCCTACACAGATGATGTAGTGTACTCAAAAAAAAAGTACTATAACCACCAAACAAATGAGCTGGATTTACAACTTTTCTCATTAAAAAAGCATGTTTGTATAAGAGGATTTTCCAATTGGTCCCTGCTCACTGTCGCGTACCAGCTTCGTTCGTACACAATTCCAAAATCTATTTATCCTAAGCTATCAAACAGAATAACCTTACTTTTTTTATCTAATTCCCAGATGAAATGAAGACGATCATATAAAAAAAAGTTAGTGCGCTATCATCAATGTCATTCCACTTGTCTCCAGCCTTTATACTATATCCTTTCTACAAGTTTAATTTCAGATTGGGAAATCCTAGTAGGATTTGAAATTTCACAAACATTTCTAGATTTCTACTTCATTTACAATTTAAGCTAGTTCACATTATCCCCAGCTGTCTGCATTCTCCGTTGGTATTAAAACCAAACAAAATTTCTACAAGAGCCTAAACAGTGTGTAGAAATGAGCTGCAAATTGTGGAGATGAGCTTAGTTCTACGCGTTACACTGAAAATACGGAAAACTCTGTTTGTACATTTGTACTTGAACGATAAAACCAAAACCATTTCCGATTTTCCGATAGGAATTTAAACTAAACAGTTCTTCAAGGGAAAAGTACAGAATGGAGTGCAAGTGTGTTTGGAAAGAAGCTTTGCACGAATCTGCTTATTGCTATCATTAAGATTTCTCTGAAGCGGTAAAAATCCATTTGGTATTGCAATAAACATTTTTTAGTTTATTGCCAGGTTTGGTACGGATCTGGAGTAAAGTCTTTGTTTTTCCAGCTTGGGATGACGCCGCGGTATGAGGTAAGCAGAAAACACAGGGCGGCGTCGGCGTCGTTAGCTGGGAAAACAAAGATTTTATTATTTGCAGGCAGAGTTTTTAACATTATGCAATCACGTTTGTCTGTCCGTCCGTCCATCTGTCTGTATGCGCTCTAACTCGTTAACGAGTTAACCGATTTTGCTGAAATTTGGCATATTGGTGGAGAAGGGGTAATTTAAGAACCATTTTGAAATTCAGCAATATCGGTCTAAGGGTTAACCCCATGGGGGTTAATTACTTTTTGGGTAGTATTTGTTCATAAGGAATGCATAGGAAAATCAGTTATCGTGAAACTCCAGTAAAGTTTCAAGAAACTTAGTGCAGAATATGTGTGAGCAACAAGACTTTCACTTTTTCTATGAAACTCCTTCAAACTCTTACAAAGTGTGGTTTGACAGTGAAGAAGAGTAATTATTAAAATGCGTACATAGCGAAAAAAGTTTACAATCTTTCCGCACTTGAAGACCTATCTTTCAAAATTATATCAACATCCTTAATGAAAATCTATAGATAATTTCTTAATTTGATCATTTTGCGAAATTGGTATAATCTCGTAAACAATTTTAAAAGTTTGTAGGGTGCAGGGTAGGATGTTCCTATAGTGATTGGATTACTTTGACCCTACCAACTCACCCAAGGATTTACTGATCCTTTTTGATATTATCTTTTGTGATTCCCTGATTTCCCTTAGAACTGCAAAGCCAGGAGCGTAAGAAAGTGTAGTATTGTACCGTTGTCCTTTGTTACTTCGTGATGATAGGCAAGATGATGATATGATGCTTGCCATCATATCCACTACTAGGAACATGATCCCCTTCCTCCTCAATCTTTCCCCAGATGCTAGTATAATACTTAGGTATAGGGAAGAAACAAACATTTCATTTTATTTCGTGTAGAAATGTATGCAAGACTCCAACTCCCTTTACGTGGCTTTGCCTTGTATACAATCCGTTATAAAAAAGAGCAGCTTTGCCTGGAAGCCTCCATAGTTCCATAGTTTCATACCTCCATACCCTATTTTTCCGTTAGAAAACCCAAGTTTGTACTGTATTTTAGTAGGTTTTACGTAAATGCACATTATTCTAAGCTGTCCCTCTTTATTGTAAAAGAGCCCGTTCTTTTTTCCCTTTTGTATTTTCCCACTGTTTATCTATGCCTTGAGGAGGAAGTGAAATGAAAGAAATTGGAAGAAAACGAGGCTACGCAGAGAGGAGGGCTATGAAAATAAAAAATTATGGCAACCTCATTTTTTTTCAACTGTAGCAATAATGAAAAGGATTGAAAGGGATGTTTTCCAGCAATCCCCATCAACCCGTCAGAGGGCACTAGACGAAGAGTTGTAAAAAGAGGATAAACTTTCCTAGCCGCTATAGACTACTCAAAAGGTATTTCCTTTGTCTCTTACGCGCCTTAGACCATTACGTAGGCACTCTTTTATATTACGTTTTTACAAAACAAGTTGCTCAAGTACCTTCGTTTTTAAGCTTATTTTTCTCCCTGGCTTTAACTATTTTTTATGAGTTTATAAGTTTATACTTTAAAGAGGCACAACAACAAACAAAAATAACCACCGACGAAAAAAAACTAGAGGGAATTCACTAGGGAAGAACAAAGGACGAGAGCTTGTGGCAAAGGCCAAATGAAAAATAAATAAAAACGTCAAATTTCTTAAGCATGTTGCTTTCCACTTGTGTAAGTTGTAGGAAATCTAAAAAATCTCATACTCCAGATGAACTCAGCGTCTGAACAAGGAAGAGTTGAAATAGGGATAGACGGATAGCTAAACTGGATAATTATTTTAAAACTTAAATTCTTTCCCTACATCATATTCTAATATATAAAGAGTATTAGAAACCTACGCTTTCAGTTTATACGATGGTTTAGTCAAGTTTTAACCTGACTCTTTAAGTTAAGTATTGATTATGATTTGTCCGTCTGTCTGTCCGTGCAGACGAAATCTCTCGAACATGTCGACCGATTGACTTCAAATTTGGTGTATGTGTATGGGATTTTAGCAGGTAACTGATTAACACATCAGCTGGCGCAAGGGATCAGGGGTCAAGAGAGAATGATTTTAAATGAAAACCTAGGCGCATAAGGGCTGATTCAATTTCAAAAGCCATTTATATCCTGGATAAAAAACTTTCGAAAGTTGAAACCCTTTTAAACAAATGCTCAGTTACGTTTTTGAGTTCATCTAAACCGCTTTATTAAAAGCATGCGTATTCAAAGCCACAGAGACATCAAACAACGAGCTTAAGCTTAAGATGAATTAAGGTAGTTCATCAAATATTTTCTGGGGGAAACATTTTTGCGGGAAAATTTAGTAAAATCTAGTGTTAAGTTTATTAACAAATGAAGTACACCAGTTGGTAACATCCTAAGCGGAAATGGCATATTTTCATAATTCTTCTTATCCACGTACAATTCACTTCATATTGTTATGACATTCAAGAAATTCTAATCTCAGAATTAAAACGGAGCTCGTCTTTCATGACCATTTTTAATGTTTCCGGCAACATGAAATTCTCTCATAGTCTCAAAGTAAGCGCATGTGACTCAGTCTACTAGGGTTAGCTTGGCTTATCTTAGTTTGGATTTGTTTGCATGTACACTCCATCCTTACTCTACACAATGTATATTAATATGCTGGTTTAATTACGCTAATAAAAAGGGAATTATTATGCGGGTCATGGACACTCTTTTTGAGCGGCTTTACAAAAAACATTTCCCTTTCCCCACGCAAAAATAATCATAATGTATCAAGTTATATTGGCTAGGCTTGAACCTACACTTCCCAGGAAGGAAGCGGTGATACCGTAAATCCTCTTATTACAGCCCATCCTTTAAATACTACCTTTATACAAAAATTTCCAGTTAAAACACATCCAGTCTAAAGGGATTTCATATTAAACCGCTAAGTCATAAAGTCATATCACACTTGAAATTTGGAGTCCATCCTCTTATTAGGAAAAATACGGCTGGGCTACACTATGTGCGCCTTATCTACCAAAAAAATAATGCATAAGCCATAAAACATACATAAAGCAAATATTGAAGAAATAATGCGCAACATATTCTCCAACGGCAAAAAGTCAACGTAATATTTACCCTAATTCATTTATTTCCTGCTGATGTGGATTCTTTTGTTGTTGTCCTGACTCTAGACTGACCTACACAATCCTGGTTTTGCTGGCCGTTAAATGAAATTAGTATATTTTTATTACACTCTTTACCATTTATTGCCTTTATGGAGGGTTCTCTGAAAATAAAAAGTTTTAATAATTTAACCGTCTGCTTTGATTATCACCGAGATCTCTTCTAGAGCATTGTTGTCTTCTAAATATCCGTTTCAGCTGTGCGGTAATAAAATGAGAGAATAGGAGAAAACTCTTTTCATACTTATTTGCAACTAAAAGTGGAGGAAAGCTATACAAAACTTTTCGCATTGTTATTCCCTTATAATTTTTTCTCCTTGGAGGACTCCGTACACTTCTAGACTTACAGACTTCTATACTTCCCTCCCATTACAATCTTTTAGTGAATAGAATCTTAGG
>JAANSQ010003315.1:0-10310 GCA_036850885.1 Lepidocyrtinus dapeste
AATAAAAACTGGTCACATAACCTCCAAAATTTTCTTCCATAAAAGTTTCCATTTCTTACAGTATGAAACTTATGAAGATAATCTCTCTGAGGGGAAGGATTCGATCTAGGAGTAGATCTTCCACTAAGTGAAGGAGAAGGTGGTCGGTCCAAACCTCTCCCACCCATTTCTAAACTACGGCCGCTCAGCGGTGGGGACAAAGGTCTGTCATACATTCCACGCCTAGATAATATATTAACATGTTCTATAGAGCCTACTCTAGACTCCAGTTGCTCAGCACGGGCCTCCGTATTCTGCTTCTCTTCTTGAATCAATCGAATCTCGTTATTGATTGCATCTAACTGTTCCTGAAGCATTAAAGCTAGAGTCTGGGCGTCAGTTTGCTGCGAAGGGGAGAGTACGTCAGCAACCGAGAATATGCTTTCTGAGTCATCCGCTTCAGCATCACTTAGGTCAAATGCTTGCTGTACATTAGCCAGCACCTGAGCTTGTTCCACCGTATCCCACTCAGCATCCATCTGAAACGAATTACACTCATTAATTGAGTTTTCCTCCGAAATCACCTAAAGTGATACCAGTGTACAGGATTCAAATCTAATTATGAGCTAATTTTCTCTTCCCTTTCACCCTAATTGGTGGAATTGAGTTACCTTAACAGATTCTTCCTCCAGGCGGTGCTTCCCTAGTCTGCGAGGGAGAGAATGTGTATCGAAACTAGAGTGGCTACTGGTCCTCACGAAAGCAGCAGCTTCAGCCGATGTTGGGCTCAAGCTTCTAGTCAGCGCTTCAGTTTGTTGGATGTTGTAAGCTATTTCTTGCTGATACAATTGTCTTTTGCAACTTTCCACCTCCAGCCTTGCTTTTGTCACTTCTTTCATCATTTCAGCCTACAAAAAATACCCAGGGTGACATGTATTACATGCTAAATATTTTTAAGGAGGTTTGCTAAAAAAAATATATCAAAAATTTAGGTTTCGGGGTTCTCACAATATGTCCAACCTTTTCGGATTGTAGATCCTCAATAAATCTCCTAGTTTTTTCGAGCTCCTGCGTCAACGCATTCTTCTCATCCAGTGCGCACATTCTCTCCTGCAAGTGCACCTGTAAACGTTCGTTGGACTCCGCAAGGAGCTTATCTACAGTAGCGGACAGCCTAGAATTGTGGTCTTCGTTAACTCTTAAACGCTGATTAAGTCTTACGAGCTCAGTACTCTTTTCCTCTAGCTGAGCCTCCAGTCTTGCGATTCTCTCTTCAGCCGAGCCATGTCGTTCTTGCGCCTGGTATTTATTTAATAACCCAATTATAAATTACGTAGACTCTAAACTCTTAGGTTGATTAACCCTATTGTTTTAATACATACCTGGGTCAACGCTTGTAACCTCTGCTTGAGCTCTTCTTCCATATCCGGCATCTTTGAAAATTGGGCTAGTTTTTGTTCCGCCAGCTCCAATTTTTCCGTGTGGGCTCTGGTCTTCTCTTCCTGAAGCTTTAGTTGCGCTTCTTTATGCTGTAACTCCTGCTCTAGCTTTTCATTAAGATCGTGAAGGGATGTAGACTCTCGCTGAGCATTCAGGTACCGCTTTTCTAATGTTGCGATTCGTTCTTCCTGTTTTCGCCATAGAAATCCAAAATTATTATCCAATTTCCCAAACACAATTCCAGTACTTTCCATGGGATACTTTACCTGGTCTACTTTCTGGGCGGCATTTTCTCTCAGATCCCTTTGCAACTTCATATTCGCCTCCTGTGCCCGGTTAAACTCGCGTTGACTACGAGTCAAAGACTCCTCCAATTCTGATATTCTCGTGCTTAATTCAGCAGCTCTCCTTTGAGCAGCGCTAAGCTCAGCGGTCTATGGAAATGTTGATAATAATAGATTTTATTTTTCTGGAGAAATGTAGATAAATTCAGCAAATTAGCTTTTACCTGTTTCTCCAAGGCTGACTGTAGTTCTGTAAGCTTTGCTAGATCGGGTTCATCCGCGGATCCATTTGATACCCTCTGAAAAGGAGAGAAAAAAATATGCGTGGGTTAATTAACCTCAATGTTGACTTTCCTCTTGATATTCTTGAAAACATGTTTTGCTCGAGATGTAAAGAGGCGAAACACCCACTTTAGGACCAGTTGATGATACTACATCTCCTACGTCTGCTTCTCCATTTTCCTTTGATTTTTCCAACGTTATTGATTTCCCGTTTTTGACTTGTTGCAACTAAAAAAACAATTAGAGTTGTTATTAATACCTTGAGCCCACGCGATTACAGGTTGGAGTTGACAAGATTTCGCCATTTAGTTTACCTCATCCTTGGACTGTGTTAGCTCATCTTCCAACTGAGATACTCTTTCCAAAGCTACCCGGAGTCTTTCTCGTACCTACAAATTACAAGAGTTTAGATGGAATACGTAAGGGAAAAGCACCAAGGCTTTTGGGTAAATAGCTTACTTTCTCGTCGAGAGCTTTATGATGCTCAAATAAGGACTTGAGGGCTTTCAACACTTCAACTTCTGACGATACTCCAGACTGTGCGGCAGCCTGTCTTTTAACTACAGTCATACGCAAAGACCTTTCATGTCTTGAGACTAAACATTCCAGATGCTCCAGCAATAACTATTTAAAAAAGAAAATTTTGCTAATCGTATGCAAAAATTTTATAAAAAGGTTATTTAAGGCCATATTTACCCTGGTATTATTCCTTTCAGCTTTTAATTCCTGTATTTCTTCCTCCCTCTCCAGGAGGTGTTCCCTAGCTTGGTTCAACTCCTTAGTAAGGCTGGCAAATTCCTGTACACAAAAAATATTATTGTAGAAGAGATACTAAATTCTCTAAAAAAAATTACGGTTATACTTGTGGAAGGCTGGCGGAAAGTTGTCGGGAGAGAGAATCTCGTTCTTTTTGACAATCTTGTAGTTTAATTTCAGTGTCTTGTAGTCTTTCCTGAGTTTCTCTTAAACTGTCCATGAGCTTATCCCTTTCGTCCAACATGGACACCATGAGTTGCTCAAACTGAAAGAAATGAAGCAAATATGCACAATTACAATTCATTGATTGATTCAGCTAATCAGCAATCATGATCATGAATCCTACGAGGGAAATCATTTCCAAATTCCCAACAATAGAATCAGCATTAGCTTAGCATAAAAAGGTTATCTGGACTGCTTGAAAGTGAAGTAAAGTGGAAGTTGAAAGAAGTGGGCTCCTAAAACCAACATGGGAGGAGGCTGTGAATAACTTGGGCTTCCAACAGCCAAGTTATGTCACTTCATTCGACCTCAAAACCGACTTTATGAAATGGTCAGTAGCAGTTCACAGTTCAGACTGTTTATGATTTTTTTGAGAATGCGCCCACACTGACCAGAATGGGAGATTTGTGATAAAAAAAATTCAAGCAATATCAGGACATCGAGAAGCACCTTGCCGGACCTCATTCGATTAGCTCAATTCAGTCATAGTAAAGAACAAGCTTATTTTAATCGAACGCATGAACTTATCTCTTAATCTAGTTTGCAAATTTCAAAATAAATAAATGATCTTGTTTAACTTACGTTGGCATCTTCAGAGCCAAACTGTGAGTTTCTTTGGGTGATCCCGTCTTCCGAGATGGTCGGCATTACGTCGCACATCATGTTCCACATTTTTATTGGCTCTTACACTCACCGAAAAATATTTAATAGAATGACTTCCTCATTCTTTTACACACTTTGTTGAGCCATCAATTTACGAACAAAGTGTAACATTTCCTTAAGCATCCAATCCAGCCTAAACAAAGACTTCCTCTTTTATCTCATACTACACAAATTATTTTACACTGTCCCAAGAAATAACTAAATCTTTAAAGTAGGCTTGGCTAGTCTTTATCATATCTTTTATTCGTCAGTGATGCACTATTGCCAAGATTTTGGACTGTAGGGAACATTCATCCCTTTATTACTTGGGATGTAAGCCTCCCGGAAAGTTTCCCTTGGAGGAGGTTACCACAGAGGCATGTCTTCAAAAGAAAGCAACCACTCCAGAAGCTACTTTCCAACAGTATTTGAACCATGGGAAACTGTCTCACTAATATCAATATAGGAACAGGTATACTTCAAAGGCCGTTTATACAATCCCTCCCAGGATTATTGGGTGTAAATGGAGGCTTAATCTATACTTACGAACAAAATGTTGTGCTTGGCTAACCGTTACAGTATAAGAGATCCTCTACATGGCACTCATTGACTTGACTAATAGACTACTCTTTCCAAGACACCTTAATCATCCTAAAGTACTTACAAATTTAGCTCATACATCTCGACCTTGACTATACAATTTTATTGACTGTAAAAAATTACTTCTAGTTTGCTTAACTTTACATGGCAGATATCTTTTTTGTTGCTTTCTCTATTATTCTTCAAAATAACAGTCCTCGGAAACTTTGAACGTTTCAACTATACCAAAATCTCAATTAGTTTAAACGCTTCAACCCTTCAACCCTCCAGAGCGCTTAGACAATTCATAGCATAAACACAATTAGCACACCAGCCTAGCCGGTTTTACAGTTCAATTGGTGACTAGTGTAAGATACAAGTTGCAAATTTCCTTAACGGACATTATATCAGCTTAATTTACACAATACAACAAAATTTAGCTTAAAGTTAATTACAAAGAGCACGTGTATTCTCCCTAGAAAAATTAATCTCTGTAAACCCTCCTAAGCTAAAGAATCCTTTAAGTTTACAAAAGGCTACACTAGGGACACTTCGTGTGTGGTCCTAGTAGAAAGTGACTCACTTCCCATTAAAGGAAACTTTCATGTAAAAAATTCGCGAGAATCCTTACACTCTCTGTTTTGTTTACGAAGGAGACTATTTTTTTTAGTGTGCGCTGGCTGACAGTGTACAAGATAAAGAGATGAGGATCCCACATTCAGGATCTTTTTGCATGTGTCTTCTTCAGCTCAGACTCTCTTGACAAACCTTATCTAAAGCATGCGCGGGTAGGGTTTGTTGGATTTTTTGCTGTTGGGAAGCTTCTACCAAGCTTACAAAATTTTTGTTCAAATCTAACTAAAAAGTGTTTGACCAATTGAACAACCTAATTAAATTAGAGTAGGCTTTGACATTTCTCATACTTTTCCCATGCCTCTCACTCTCCCAAAAAAAAATTTAGACACCTACGTCCTCAAAACTTAAAGTTTTGAGTTGGCCTCAATCTGATTTGGAAAAAAGTATGCATAGTGGATTAATCATCATTTTCGTAGGAATTGTAGGAATTTGAGTGTGTTGCAACGCATTATCAAAGATGTGAAACATCAAACATCCTCGAAAGAATATATTGGTGGGTACATTTGTACAGTGCGTCCTCTTCACATGGTGATAAAAAGGCTAGTTTTTTTCTCAAAGGTCTGTGGTCCGGGATGGGGTTTCAGTTTTCAAAATAATATGCATATTACAGCATGAAAGAACATTAAGGATAATGATTTTATGGGATGATGAGAAGGATCAAGTTGATCTGCTGTAGTGAAACTCTAGAGTCTTTTTTGTTGTGATGAGAAGGCTCACGATGAAACAAAAAAAAAATCACCAAACACTACAGCGATAAAGTAGCCAAGATCTTGTGATTGGGATCATTTACTACATATTAAGTTTCTCCTAGATAATTTCTGCCTTTTGTCTTTGTTTACAAGTCTTGAGTGATGGGTAGCTTGCGAAATTTGGCGAGGAGCTAAGAGGTTCAGTATAATTTGAAAAATCACTGCAACGTATATCTTCCTAAGCTGCACTTTAGATGAATGGGCACAGAGACACACAACAAGATTGTGGACAATTGCTTGATTAACCCAAACGAATGTGTTGGAAGAAAAATGTATGGCACTGGATAAATTGGATTTTTGTTAGGGTTATAGGTTAAATTATCACTTCCGGTGAGAGGCCGACTTGCACTGGATTATTTAGTGATAAAAGTCTCAAAATAAGTTGTCTTTAGCTTGGTGCTATGTAAATTTTGTAGAGTGTCTATAAAACTGTCAAATTTTAGTCACGTTTTAGACAAGCTCCTACATTCTGAGTCAGCTTGTAGAATAATGGATTGACTTAAGCATCGCCCGTAAGTATGATACAGGTTAACTAATCCATTGTTTAAAAAACTCATTTAGATTATTTGCATTAGATTCCTCATGCACCCGTGGTACTCTCCACTGAACAAAGTGTCACTTTAAAAAAAGAGCCTGGATTAAGACACTCTCTAAAATTATCCTTTTGCTTAGAGTACTGTCCCATAACTTACACAACAATTAAGGAGGAAGAGTAGGTAATAAATATTAATATAATTATTACTATTGTGTAAAGTATATACTTTTCATTTTTTTCACTCCTTTCTCTCTCCCAAAAATCCTGAAGGCCCGGCCTGGGCTAGAGCTCTCTGTAAGAGCATGAAAGTGACTGACAATATCCGAAAAGATTATCATTATGCATGGAGCTATGTACAATGCAATGGCTGCTTGTGCTAAGACTGCTAAGGTATACGGGGCACTCTAATAGGGAAAAAAATTGAAGAGGCGAACACTTTCTAAAAAAAATGCTTCATAGAGCACAAGAGACTAGCTAGAATGCATGTATTTCATAGTAGAAGAAACCGGAGCAGCGTGAGCTTTTAGGTTTTAACATCCTCATGAAAACTTACATTTGGTATGTCGCATCTAGCCCTTATATTTCATTTGATTTTCATGTCTAGTGCAAGGCGTAAGGTAAGTCGAATCTCTCTTGTTGGTTCCATCCTCAGTCTCTGCAACACCAATTTCTTTTTTAAAGGATGGGTCCCAGTGTTCTCTGATTGTGAGTCTACTCAATTGGCGATATATGAACTTGATATATATGTACATAATAAACACATTACTAGACTTTTCCTTCTGCCTTTTTTGCCTCATATAGAATTAGCTTTTTCTGCCCCTTTCTTCCTACACGTTATGTTGGAACGTTGGAACGTTGGAGGAAATTGACTGGAGCAGAGGGTGTTTTATGCAGGCAAAGAGTAAAGCGTAGAGGCAGGGTGACTCAAATAAGTCTAGTTGAGAGTTTACCAGTTCCTCTCAAAAGTCTCGAATGAGCAGGAGAGTAACAACTATTGAGTGGCTACGGAAACTTTGGGAAAACAAAGCCTTCTTCTCTGTCTTTGTATGCAACACAGATCATAAATGGCTCATTCCTTATGGTCTGCGAAAGGAGGCATTAGCTTTAGGTTGAAATGCATATCGTATTGATGTTTTTATCGAAGTATTATGCATGACTTACACACACAGCCTACAAACGTACAGGAGGAAAGTGGGAGGATAATACACAACATGAAAAATAAGTAGGTATGCGAAAAAATATTTATATTATGTTTTCCTTTTTTTCTTCCAGAGAAAGTCTACTTTTCCGGGACAAAATGAGAGAATGAGTAGGAATAATGAAAAATGTAGAATTCCTTTAAAAAAAATCCAACCTATGCCTTACATTGGGTAGAGGACGGTGATGATGGTATCAAAGTTTTGAGAACGGAACTCAAAATAAATAGAGTATAGCGCAGCCTAAAGGAGAAAAATGTATGGGAATTGTCACGCCAGTAACATGGGAAGCCAAGACATATCTCGGAAGCTAACCCCAAAGCATTGAGTTGCAGTCAGTAGGCTTTGACATGAGAAAAGTGGAAGCGTAGTGACAGAGTAAGGGAACGGCACCTAGGAAAAACATACCAAAAAAATACTTTCCTTCCTATTGGCTTGCCCTTTTAGGAGTATACCGTTAGGAAAAACACTATGGAGGTGGTGAGCTACGCTGCCGCTCTGCTAATAATGATAATGGTTTTAGTCTAAACTGTATTGACGGGGAAACCAAACCTTAGGTTTAATGCAGCATGTACAAGGAGCATTTGAACATTGGGAACTGTTGGAAAGGGTAAACGCTTGAACCTGGTAGTATGTATTACAGTCAACCTTTGATATAACGGACACTCCATAGCAATAAAATTAGTCGTTGTAATCCAGCACGTTCATCCTAATTTTTAAGTAAATTAATTGCTAGTTTTACGAAAAAAGCTGAAAATATTTAATTTTGCTAATTTAAAACAGTAACAAAAATATTGTAGAAATTAGTGTTGAATGCAGGTTTCTCCCTTTTTGTTTCAAATTTACATAACATACCCGTAAGGTCCATGTTCGAAACGTAGCTTGATCATTAAACGAGGGTTTGTTATAAACAAAGTTCCGTTATAGCCATGGCCGTTATATGGAGAGTTCACTTTAGAAGCTTTCCCAGTTAACTCGACGACGTTCTATTTGAAAAGGAGGATGCAAATGAAAATGACATTTGTTCCCACAGAGCTCCAACATTAGAAAGCAATTCTCCTCGAAAATGAATTACCTTCCAGGAGGATGCAAACAATTAATTATGTTCAATGCTTAAAACAAAGTCTCTTTGTAATAAAGACTTTAAACGGGCTAGGCCTTTTGATTCTTCCGTGAAAATTACATTATGCGAAAAATACGCTGCCTTCCTGTCTGATACTGTATTACATAATGGGTTGGAAGCTGAAAGCTTAGAAGTTGGTGGAAATGCGTGGCGTATGTAGGCACAAAAAGATATGGAAAATGACAGTTTAAACGAAATAAAAGCGAAAGGGCTCGTGCCGGCGGAAACCGTCAAGTGGGAAAGAAGCACAGCGCTGTTGCTCTCTCTCTCCTTCTATCATATTAATCTATATGAGCCTATATAGTGTTGACTAGGTTATATTGATACCCTCCCGAGTTGGAGTTTTGCCGAGATGTCACTAACGAACTGACACTCTGTGAAGTGAACCAAATCTAACCAAACCACCACTTGAGGCTCGAAGAGGCGCACCTGCAAACTCCCTAACATCCTACGTTGATTATGCTGTAGATTTTGCTGGAAAGGACAACATGGAATTTAGGTTATTCCAGGATGTTTTAGAAATAATTGGCGGAAGATTATTAAAAAGTTAAGGAGAAGTGTAGGCATGGACTTAAAGTTCGCGAAATACGTAAAGTTTACATTCACTTATAACTTTCGTTTCTAAATAAATACAGATGTAAATACCAAAGTATTACATTACCCCGAAACACAAATTTGATTAGTTTCCATAAACTTTTGCATAATTGGCCTTCTCAGAATGAATAAGTATACATATGACGGTTTAGAAAATACGAGAAGGAAAAAGTGTGACAAAATTATGCTGAAATCGTTACCAAATGCAAAAAAGTTTTACAAAAGTCATTCTAGAAAAATAATTTGTTTGTGTTTATCGTCAGCTTGATCACATCTCGTAACAGAAAAGGACTTTTCCAGGAGATTTTGCGAAATGACGAATTTTATGGAATGAAGAAGCCATGCATTTTTATTCTAGCTGTAATAAATCTAGAAAATTCGTTTGTCCTCCAAAAAAATGAAATGATGTAAAGGACTTGAAATGGATTGGGTAAGCTCCATATGAGGATTATTTTGTGGTTGGTTTCTGGATAAAAACTAATGAGATTGTCAAGTGGCTTTTATAAGCATGAAGTAGGAAAAGTAGGAAGTAGCAATTGCTTTGTAATCCAATTGACCCTAATGGGATCAAAGAAATATTATTTGGGAAGAAAGCAAATCAAGTACGTTTTGAGAGTACTCTTCATCCTGAATGTGTACTGACGCAACTTTGGGGAAAACTAAAAGAGATGGAAAGTTCAGTTACAATGTGGAACCATCTCTGGGCGGAAACTGGAGGAAAGTAAGTGATGGAAAGAACTTTCTGTAGAAAGCATAAGCTAATGTAGCAGACTGTGACAGAGGGCGAAATCGAGGGAGTGTAGGAACAAAACCCTCGTCCTCTTACTTTGGCTTCTCAGAGTACCCCGTAGAGCTCCGTTTTGGTGATAGAGTTCGGTTTGAACATATATTTCGAAATGTTTTGGATGTTAGAAATTAGGTATAGCCTTTGCTGGATTAGGGAAGTTAAGATGTCCAGCGCATTATCTTAATCAATAATCATCTCTCGATACAGGAGATGCGAAACTGTAAAAAATAGTTGTTTTTTTAAAGAAAGTGAGAACGTAGCTTATTGATTATGATTAATTTCCATTGTTATAGCGATCACAATGTTGCCTCACATAGTAACCGTAATAATGGAAGTTTTGCGAATAGTTTTTATTACGAACAATTTTCATGTCGTCCCCAAATGTTCGTTATAATGGAGGTAGACTGCAGTATAAGAACATGATCTGTCATGGTTTGAGGATAATTACCAGGGTTCTATATAATCCCGGATTACTGTAATCCGATTACGGATTCGGATTACGGATT
>JAANSQ010003316.1:0-10308 GCA_036850885.1 Lepidocyrtinus dapeste
ATGAAACCACAAACAATTTATATTTTAGCACGCGCCTTCCACCATTTATTTGCATATTAATCACAACAGGGGAACCAATAAATCACCCAAAAGGAATTTCATTACAGTCCAACGACTTCTTTCTCTAAGTTTAGGCGAGTGTATTGAGGAATTCCATGTCGTGATCACAGGATAAAACATCTTTTGAATGGAAAAGTGAATGGAACGCAGATGCCATGTTATGCTAAATTCGATGGTATGGAGCTTTTAAAGGATTATCCATAAGAAATAATAAAATATCGACAGACATAAAACATTATTTTTTCTCGAGCATTTGATCCCTAAAACTATAAATGGATGAAATAGGTATTTTTACAAGTTTAGTGAGCATTCAATGGAGCGCATGCCTCTGATGATGCATTCTTCGTTCCAAATTCCATCTTCTCGTTTAGTAGATTTTTTAAGAAGTAATTCTGTCCTAAATGATAATATTATGGAAATCTTGTTTGCGTAGACCGACCAGACATATTTTTCCACATGCTCGGTTTCAATTCAGTAAGAGGTTTCTTCCCCCACTGTAAAGTCAAGTATTAAAGATACTTCGTGACTTGCTCCTGACTCTGACGTTTGATTCCATCTGAGAGGTTTCATCGTTTTAAAAGCCGATCATGCAATGCCACACACGTCATGTTCAATGATCTGAAGTTTTGTAAATCTTCTCACATTTTTAGTGAATTCGGCAACATTTTAAATAATAGGGTTCGGAAACCAATGGAAATCAAAGAGTGGATAATGTTTTACGTATTTGTAATAGTGAGGCAAACAAAAAAATAATTTACAATCAAAGTAGAATAAAGTCTTTGGAAGAAGGATATATGTTGATAAATTGTTTCTTCAACGCCAAATAGAAAATTGTGTCGTCATGTCAAGTTACAACATTGATAGATTGACAAATTCATTTTGAATCAAACTGTTTTGTAAGCTTAACAAATTACCTTAATTCTTTGGAAAATGGTTGGCCATTGCAATTTAATTCTATGTAATTTACAATTAATGTTACCTTATCTGCCTGTTGTAGTTTGGACTACTAGGATCATGTACCGTGGGACTTCCGTGTATCGTCATTTTGCTCGGATCAAAGTCAAGTATGTCTGACTCAGGCGAGCTGACGGCGAGAGGTTTCTCTGACTCGAAAAAGGTTACTCGTACTCTGGATGGTGGTCTTGACCCTCCAGTCGAGCCCCTGTAATCAAAACAAAAACAATATTAGTCAAGTCTATAATTTTACATCTGTAAACAAAACCAATTCTATACTCCACTCTATGTACATTCCATTTAATAGGACATTAACATGCGTTTGCAATTTAACAAAAAGTAAAATAAATCCAGGCTGCCATCAAGGACTGTCGTTTAGCCCATATAAGGTTCTTCAACCCGAGTATGTTTTCTAGTCGTAGAATATTTACGAGGGCATAAAAAGTGCACATGATTCTCTTTCTCCCAAAACCCACAATTTCCAATTTCCTGTAGCATTCCAGTTCGTACTCTCATCTATTTTTTCACTATGGTAACATACATATTATGCCATAGAGCTAAACCTTTTATGACCTGGTAATAAAACTGACAAGCAAATCAAACTTAAGTTAGCATCAAAATGCTAATTTTGGTTTTACAAGGAATTCCTTTTTCATTTAAATGAATTCGTGTAAAAAGTTGAGAAAAATTTATGATGTTGGTATTACTACTACCTCACCGGTATTTACGACGCAGAAAAATTTAATCCTTCTTGAAGAAATCTTCAACTTTTTAGTAAATGCTGAAATGCAGCTGGTAGGAAAGAAAGCAAAACCTAGTCATGTTGAATTGAAAACCACAGTTTTCACGAAATAAAGAATAAATTTACACGAACCACAAGGAGAGAAATTTTTTTCTACAAATGGGACTGTTTTTCTGTGCGGAGAAATAACTCACGAAATAACTGTTTTTTTCCTTATCTCATCTTTATGCTCAAGTCATGTCTCTCTTGACTACCAGCTCGTTAACGATTCATATCACACACGAACAGACAAAAGAAAAATGCAAAAGTCAAAAACTTATCTGGCTCTTCCGAGAACGGGAAACTACAATAGTGGAAACCGCATTTGTAAACCGAACCCACAAAAAAGTTTCTTATTTCTATACTTCAAGTGGCGACAGACGCACAGTTTCCTTTAGAATATCCGGCAGAGAAAGTGTTCAATTCACCAAGAAAATTTAACAAGGGAAGGGACTTTATCTTATGTTCTAGATAAGTCCGGCGTACTTTCTCCGGAGAAAATTCAAAGAAACAAAACTGCCAATTCCTCACAAAAAGGAGGCAAACACAAAACGATTCTTTTCACTCCAATTTGTTCTCCCAGTGTCCCTCCCTTTTTGCAACAGTAACAAAATTTCGGCCATGAAATGAACGTGACATTACACAGTCCACATGCCAAAATCAGAACCAACTGAAAGGAACTACCCTACAAAGTGGAAACGGACACGGATGTAAAAAATCATCTAACATCTACATAGCTTGCATGATACTACTTAAATGGCTAATCTTGCAAAACTTTTTTGTTGAGTTTGTAAAGGAAGTATACCTAGCAAAAGTTGAATCTAACACAGAAAAAAGAAAGCATATGCAATACTATTTTTTCTCTGAAGGTCAACAAAAACCCTACTCGCCACAAGAAAAAAAAATATGGAAAACCCAGACAAAAAACATATTGTTCATATCCCAGGTAAAAACGCTTCTGTCTAACCTTTTCTCAGCACTTTGAGGATGGATGGACGTACATACATTTAAATCAAAAAAGCAAAACATTTCCATATGTCAGTTCGACAACGGAAAAAGGACTTTGCTTATTTTTACAACACCCCTACCTACTTATAACCTTTACCCAAATGCATGCACATTTTCACAACGATCCTTTAGGGAGTCGAAAGTTTATGATGTCGGGAGGGAAAATGGCATAATAAAAAAGTCATTGCAACTTTTCATCATTCATTCATGTGACTCTGGCTTTGAGATATGATCAGTGGGTGAAATAAATAGTACAATTTCATATGACCATAATATAAAATGTAGTTTAGTAAGTGCAGCGTGTCCTGTCCTACGTAACTTTTTCCACGTCCGTAAGGCAAATCATCAACAGAGCCAAGAAAAACAATTTCCGTGTGAAATGGTAGTACACTTGTAGCATATGTATATTTTTGCAATATAACAGTATAACATATAAGTAAATCATAAAAGACCGTTTTACCATCATGTCATTCTCAATGCCAGCCAAAAAGTGCATGCCAAAGCCAACCATAGTGCACACGCTATCCCTATTGTAATATAGTACTAATAATAAACACGCGTCTAATCCTGTCTGATCCGCGCCCTACTAACAAAATTGTTTAGACTGTAATTTTCATACAAATTCAATGTAGCCCAATAATACTCAGCTGAGACAATATACAACGTAATAAAAAAGCATTAAATTTTTTCCCTTTTCCTGAAATAGGCCACTAAAAAGGAGAAAAACACATCTGCTCTATTTTTTTACGTAAAATCGATCATTTTTACTTTAATAATTTTACTGTAATTTCTCCATAATTCCTAGAGAAAATGTTTTCAAGGTCGAAATAATAAATCATCGTTATGTTTGCTCAGCAGTATGTACTTCATAACTTTTTGGAAAAGACAGGTTGGGCCATGTGCTTTACTAGCTTTGCTTGACGCTAATATACAGTCATGTCCAACCCTAGAAGGAGTTGAGCTTGAAACAAAAAAATCACGGTCATTATACGTAGGTAGATTGTTTCACAATGACTTTATGAGTAGGCGACAATTTCATTACCTCATCAAAGAAAAAAGCATTTCCTTTATGTGGCCAACAGGTAAAAACTAAGAACAATAATCGTGAACAATGAAATATGTCCTGAACTTGGCTGCATTGCACTAATATTTACCTAGTTTAAGTGTCTTTAAGCACGCAACCGAACTAAAGAATTTTTCGTCTTTCTGGAGGGATTTAAGAAGAAGAGTTGGAAAGAGGAGGACATGATAATGATCAACGTAAATAAAATCCTACATGAATTCATCACAAGCAACAAATGAAAACGGAGGCTTTAAACGAAATGACCTTCGCTTTGCAATGGAAAATGGAAAAGTAAATGAGCCTTAATGAAGAAAAAAAGTTAAAATGGTGCATTACATTATTATTAATGGATTACTGCGGTGCACTAGAGCTGTTATGTTGCATGTACATATGCATTAAAACTAACTCCGTTGTAAAGTTCCGCACTAAATCAAAAATGCATAAATTACTTACGCGGTAAAGTAACATTTTGCTAAATATGTAGTGAGTATACTTGAACGTGAAGTTAGAGTCCATTCTTTAAAAAGTCGTTTAGATTTCAGACGTTTAAAGTGGAAAATAGTGCTAAATGTACACAGACGATTTATTGCTGCAGTTATGCTAATCGGTCCACAAGGACGGGACATTATAGTTACATTGAAAAAGTGCATAATGAAATTTCTATATTCATTCATTCAACATTTTAAAGAGTTGGACAAGTACATAGAGTAGCGACTTGATTCTGAATTCTAATGTTTCATGAGAATTCACCAAGTGAAAGCCTCGAACCACCAAAATTCTACTGAATTCCAATTCTAAATCTCTTCCACTTGAGAAACATGAAACGAATTTGCAAGGCACGAAAGGGATTGCAAATCAGAATTGGATATTTTGTGCGAAAGAAAGAAGAGAATTACAATCTCCTCCAAGGAATTCGGATCACTTGTGTAAAACGAATGGGAAGGGAAACTCATTTTACGACAGACTTATCCTATCTCTTTTCCCTTAAGTCTTTTCTCTTTCACTTTGTCTCTTTGAATGTAAAGATAGATAACGACAAATGGATTGCCTTAAGGAACAGAATAAAATGAGGGAAACGAGAAAGTCCTGATATATTCCACATTCCATACCCTCACAAGAGAGGAGATAGTCGGACCATGCATTTTTTCACACTTTTCGAGGTTTTCATAAACGTCAAGGACGATACAATGATGAGATACAGCAGGGAAATAAAAAATCCAGCGGAAACTAAACTTTTACAGTCTTAACACGTTACCTATTTAGAGGATGTTAAGCAAACGTAAAAAGTCAAGTACGTCCTCAGAGAAAAATTCTTTTCGCACTATTTCAACATTGAGAAAGGAGCAAACGGAAATCCCAAAGAAATGATTGTGTGGCAATGCAATAAAGAAGAGGAGACAGAAAAGCAGACTCTTATGCTTTTTTGAACGCTTAGAATGTGGAACGTATCCTTGTCATCGCCTCTCAGTTTATTAGCCAATGTGTATCTTGGGCAGCATGCCAAGTTTGTAGTCTGTAGTTAACACAGCACAACTTTGACGGCAGTTTAGTAGCCACCAGCTAATAGTTTAGTTTCCTTGGTAGTTTTTTTTTGCAAAAACTGACTAAACTTTGCTGAATTTGCGTTTAGATCTGAGACGATAGCTTCTATTCGGTGGGAAGGTGGTGGCGGTGAACCCTCCCAAATCTTAGATGTTTTCCCTTGAAACTTCAAGAGATTCTTTGTGATTACCTCCCACACTGTCTTTTCTCAGAGTGATTTGTGAAGGAGATCGACCATCCCCTCCGGTCACTATTATATTTTCCTTTTAGGGGAAAAGAGGCAAGAATTGTGTAGCATATTTAATGACTAGTGATAATTAACTCGTTACAGGAGGAAGTTCCCATCCAAAATTGAAATGCACGTTTGAACATTACTTAAGATGAAGTGCTTTGTTTCGGCCTGCTCCTCTGCAATTGCCAAAAGCTGAAATAAAATATGATGCNCTCTGCAATTGCCAAAAGCTGAAATAAAATATGATGCCTGTGTTTGCTCAATGCCCATATCAATCGGTTTTACACATGGGTATATGTAATTATAAAATAAATAATGGTGAGGGTATTCTCTTTCGCTCGAATGATAATTGCTCTACTTTGTAATTATCAAACTTGTTCGTCATTATCAACACCATCTGAACCGAATGGCTTTACTAAAGGAGCGGCATTTCATGATAGAGAAATTAAAAGCACCAGGCTGCTACACTTTCCTCCAGCGTTTTACAGAGTTCTAACTTTACATGGCAAAAGAGAAAACACTGAGTACCATAATTAAAGCATCATATCAAGTAGCTTAATTCTCATTGAATTAGAGGATATATAAGTTGTAATCAATTTATGCTGTCTTAAATATGGCTTTACTAAAGGAGCGGCATTTCATGATAGAGAAATTGCTTTAACTCAAAAATTAAAAGTTTCAGGCTGCTACACTTTCCTCCAGCGTTTTACAGAGTAGTAACTTAACATGGCAATAGAGAAAACACTGAGTACCATAATTAAAAAATCATATCAAGTAGCTTAATTCTCATTGAATTAGAGGATATATAAGTTGTAATCACTTTTTGCTGTCTTAAATTAGAAACATTTCATGATTTGTAACAAAATTTTAGATGCTTTTATGATTTTTCATACTTTGTATCAGTTATTTCCACGTGGTTTGGCGATGAAATCTGCATCATGAATTCGCAGAAGAAAGCTCGATCAATTAGTGTTTAAACTTTGACAAAATTAAATATTTCCAAATCTTCCTTAATTCCCAGCGGCTGGTGCTAATCGCAATGTATAAAACAATTAATACTAATGAGATAATTAATTAAGATGCGCAATCACATTCCACTGTATCAAACTAATTATAAATTACTCTCAAGATCTTCTATAATGAGAATGAAATGTAACAGGAAGGAAGTTACAAACGTCTAAAGTGCAACTGATATGCAACCTGCCTGCCCACCCGTTCGTTATCAGCGATTCGCACTGTGCTGCAACAACAATTTTCTACATTAGACAACACCATTAGCACTTTTCGTAATGGGGAAAACAAATCATATCACTTTTTGCACTACTATTGCATCCTCATGTGCGTACATTTGTATGCAAAGGATTATTTCAGGATTTCTTATAGGCTTTTAACTTTAATTCCTTCCTGTTGCATTCACACACACTTGCAATTTAATACGGTAAAATATTTTACTGTTCAGACAAAAGCACATGCACAAACATCTCCGTTTGAGAGCTGTCTGAGGAATAACAATAACAAAACAAGGCCTATTACGATGAGCACACGACAATTAAGTATTATTATGAGAGTAATAACAGGGACGACGACGATGCCAAAGATAACATCACTTCAGCCTGTTCAGCGGCAACAGCGAACACTTCACATACAAATTACTAATCCCATGAATGAGCAATATTAATATCGCACATTCCCATTTCCCATACAATTGTGAAATGTAGATACACGGATTAATGTTTCTGTGTGTTCACTCTTTCCCAGCCAAAAAGCCACCAGCGCAGCGCAGCCAACTTTTCGACGCAATTCTATGCAATGGAAACAATAACAATAAAACTTTCTGATTAGGGTAACGAGGATCACAAAAACATCATCTCATTCTCATTTGCAAAAAACCACATACATAATTCATGTGAGCATTCAACAGTGCAGTTGCTCTAGTCGGCAACTTAACTTCGGATCACGTCATACAAAAAACGAGTGGGATAATCGATCTAGGTCAACTTTCAATTTCAATTGTGATACGATGTCAGTCAATATTATGCCATTGAGCGCACACAACAGACTGAGCTACTGAGAAGGAATATCATGTCCATATTAAGGTACGCTCTATACACATTAGTTAAAAAGGCGCCAGGCTATTAGGTTGGTGCTATGCAAGTTGCTAGCGCTGTTCGAATGTGGTATTATGTCACCCACTGTCAAAGAATTAAGATATTACTTTGGCGCATGCCACACTATAAAAGTCCTCGTGCAGTTATTCCTGTACGCTTATCTAAAGTCAATCAAGGAGACAACAAAAAAATCTTTTGTTTCCTTCTTTAAACCTTGTTTTCACACTGTAGCTCAGTTTAACTACATTTATAAAGATAAAGCGTCCTTTCAGAATGACTAAAAATGCAACTTCAAGCTTTAGTTATTATTACGTTATTTTACGACTACAAATTAAAACACATCACGTCACACCACAAATAAAATGAAAAAAAGTTTGATATAATGGAATGAGAGTGTAGACCGGATCACGTCACTTTATTTTCTGAAAGTATCTCACTTTTTCAAATGAGAGGAGTGATTGTATTTTGCTGATGATGATAAAAGCCCCTCATGTACAGATTGCTCCAAGGTATATCTGCAGAAAATATTCTTGTTCCGTCTTTCCCTTTTAATCTCTAGACCATTTAAGTTTTTATAGGTTTTACTCACATAAAAATAATTCCCCTGGCTAACAACAATGACGACACACTCGTACTTTATTGTTTCGAAAATTTCACACAATCAGATACACATTACAACGGACTGAATGGTGATATTTTTATGGCGACTAGGTTCTGTGCTAGATGACCATAAAAATATTTTGTGTTTCTGGTTTTTATTTTAGTTTCATTCCCTATTTATAAAAGAACACCTATCTGAAAGGAATCTTTGGGCAAAAATGTTGGTCGTGGTTTGGTCTTGTCTTATTCGAACTCCTAATCTCAACTAGACCTATTAATCAGCTTAGGTCTGATTTTTTTCTTCGTTTTTTGAAAAAAATATATATTTCAACAGAAAATATTTTCCGTTCACAATACCATCACCCACACACCAAATAGTTCTTGAATAATATGGCTTTTGTACTTCGTTTTCCTATGCAATTTACTTCCTTTTTCGACAAAACAAGCACTATTTCATTTTCTTACGATTCCTCCTCCTTTTCACTTTTCCAATCCCTTTTTCTTTCCAACAATGAGCGAATGTTATATATTTTACGCACTGCTTTATTTTCTTCCTCATGCAACTTCCAGTCCTTAGCGTACACGATGTGCCACTTTTTATTTACATTTGACGCTAGTATTGTATGTTCATATGTCTTCTGCTTGAAAGGAGTCGTTTTCTAGTGAGAAGGGCCATTTTCAAGTCACTTTCATTTCCTCTCGAAATAAACTAAAATGTTATAACAGAAAGACGTAACTATACCAATGCGACAGTATGTTTCAGAGTGAAGTAACGAGTACAGTAGCTACTCTTGCCCAAAACCACGTTTTACTGGGCCCATTATCTTAACAACTTACAAACCAATTTTAAAAAGTGAACTACGATCAAGACCAAGAGCAGGGCCGAGTCACGAGCAAGACTAAAAGAAAGTGAAATGCTTGACGAACAAAACTGGTATTGATCATTAGACCCAGTACCAGTGCCACTACCTGTTTAGCTTCATTGCAGTAAACTGAAGTTTGCTTCGATCTTACTCTCTGAAATAAGTGATGATGAATTTTGTGCTAACAGTTTGGACTATATTTAGTTAAACCATTAGCACATATTCCTCTACACCATATCACGCCATGTCATGCTGCGGAATATGAAGCAAAATACTAAAAAAAATTACTTCTTTTTAGAAGATACAAGCGTATACCATATATTCCAATTTGTTCTAAGGGATACAAAAAAAACTCCATTCCAAAGAAAACTATTTTTCACGCTGTATTGTAATATGCCATGTTTATATTCCTTGTGTAGTATAACATGTCATGAGCAATAATATGATTTATACTATCGCATTGTCCTTCCCTTTTCACATGCGGACAACGTAATAGAACAACTCATTTTTGTGTTGAACATGATTGATGCATCCTTTGAGAAATATCCTAGATTTTCGGGAAAGTTACATAGAAAACACATATATTCCTCGTAAAAATATTAACAAATGGTCAGTATACAGTAAGTAACGTGTGCTTGTTATAAATTACGCTAATAAAATGGGGAATGAGTTTTGTTCGAGTTCGGGGTCTGTTTCGTTCTGCTGCTGACTGATGTACCTATCCGAACATATAAAATGGGATGGCCCAATGGCCGGCATTCAGCATGACATGTTTGTCTAAATCGAAAATTACTTTTGCTTTTCATGTTTAGAACACAATATAATATTACAATTCCATAAAAAGCTACACAATAAAAATGCATTGGAGGCGGGCAAGGCGGCCGGAAGTAAACTGCACTAGTTGGGCTTCTCTGTTATGGCTTTATCCTATGAAGCTTGTTTATGCGTTTGTTTGAGAATATGGGCTGAGCTGAGATTGTAAATGGTGTGATAGAGTGGAAAATAGTTTTATGAATATGAATTCGATTCGACATTGTTATCCCTATGTAATGACGTAAAAATGCTAATGTTCTTGTAATAATGACTGTTCACCATTG
>JAANSQ010003317.1:0-10307 GCA_036850885.1 Lepidocyrtinus dapeste
AAAATGACTAATTTACGTTTTTTATTTCTGGTAGTGACCTTTTGCCTTAAAACAGTGCAGTCACAAAAATTCTTCTATTTAAACGAAGAGGGGAAGTATCTGCCAGCAATTATCAGTGACTTAAATGAAAAACGCGTCTTTGAAGAACCCGTTGCTGGAAAACTGGAGAAAAATATTCGTTTCCTGTTGTACACAAGGTAAACAATTGAACAAAATAATTTCAAATTGAGTTTCTTCAAAAATATATCTTATGAATAGGGAGTCTCCAAATACCCCAGAAGAATTAATAATAGACGATATTGGAAGTCTGACCAAGTCCAAGTTCAATGGAACTCTTCCTACGAAGATCATAGTACACGGGTTCACCCACAGCGACAAGGTGGGTTTTCCTCCAGCCGCGAGATCAGGTAAATGGCAAAATAATAAAAAGAGTTTGTAAAAGAAGCTCATCAACTTTACTTCTATGATCTCAATTGAATTTCCTTAGCATTTCTCAATCCTTCCAGTGGCATACCAGTCAATTTGATTATCCTCGAGTGGGGAAAGCTTTGTCAAGCTCCTTGGTATTCTGCAGCCGCTAGAAATACTAGGGTGGCTGGAGTGAAACTCTCAAAATTTATTAAATTTTTGGTCACCGAGCAGTACACATCCTTAAATAGAATTCACATCATAGGTCATAGCCTAGGCTCTCACGTGGCTGGGTTCGCTGGCGAAGAGTTGAGTGATATCAACATGACATTATCTAGAATTACAGGTATTGTCAAACCTTCAAAAAAGTCAACTTTTTTCAGTTTGATGGGGCTCTGTGGAGGAATCTATACTTTTCCTCCAGGACTTTATATATGTAGCCCTTATATTTCAACTGATTTTGATTGATGTTATGTTTATATGCAAATGTCATGATCAACTTTATCTCTGTCACCCAAAACCACAGCCTTAGATCCCGCTTTACCCCTGTTTCAAGAGGTCTCTGATGAAAATCGTATTGATCCATCGGATGCCCTCTTTGTCGACGTGATTCATAGCGCTGGAGGTGATGCAACATCAACATCCCAACCACAATATAAATTCCTTTCTGCTGCTCGCATCCCTCTAGCCTTCATGGAACCTAGAGGTCACGTCGATTTTTTTCCAAATGGAGGGAGGAAGCAGCCTGGCTGTGGAGTAGACTTGTTTAGTACAATTTTACCAAGAAAAATGCCATAAAAAACTTGGTTTATTTTTATTATGAAAATATCATTTTATTTTATAGCCGCGTGCAGCCACTTGCGTGCATATGAATATTATCTAGAGTCCGTAGCCAATCCCGAAGGCTTTCCATCATGCCAATGTGAGGACTGGGAGACTTACGAAAATGGAAAGTGTCAATGTTCCATGCCCACTTACATGGGAGAAGGTTGCTCTTCAAGGTTTTATATGAAATGCCAATCACAAACCTTATCTTGACACGTGATACCAACGCAACCATACTCTAATTCAATTTTTAGTGCCAAAGGATCCTTCTTCCTCAAGACGGGATCTAAGAAGCCTTACGCAACCCAAGCTTAATAAATTCAAACTTGCAATGATAAGCGAAAGCAGTCAACGATAACACATTTAATACTTAGATAATTTCGTATAATTTTATTATTTTACTCGCATTTCACTTATTTGATATGAATTTTGCAAATGTTACAATCCTAAAAAGTTTTATTGTGCTACGATCTAGACTCGTTATTTACAAAAATGTGCAAAACACCAAAACGTTGGCTTTGATAACCTTAAAATTAACTAATTTTTCATACACAGTTCTGCAAGTAAAGTTAATGCTGTGTTGTATTTCGTAATTAGTTAAAGCTGTACAAGGCTGTTACCGATAAACTAATTACAATTTAATTATCCAACTACTTTATCATATTTCTCAAGGATCAGTCTTCATTTTAAATATTTTAAATAATACCATATTTTTTGCATTACTTAGGATATACTTTCATATACTGTTACGGTTAAGGGTTAGTACTAATAATTAATTGCATATCCGTTACATAATCCCTTACATTGTCAACTGAACACTAGAACGTTTTACTTTATTACTTGGCTTCATTTACATTTTACATTTACACTTCACTTTAGTTCACACGATGTAATGTT
The DNA here is from genome assembly GCA_036850885.1 of Lepidocyrtinus dapeste. Lineage (NCBI taxonomy): Eukaryota > Metazoa > Arthropoda > Collembola > Entomobryomorpha > Entomobryidae > Lepidocyrtinus > Lepidocyrtinus dapeste. The sequence goes on from JAANSQ010003317.1 coordinate 2,131, forward strand.
CCACAAGGGAAGATCCACCATGAGTCGCAGCTGGCCCCGTGAGAGCAGCAGTGACACTGTGTTGTCTAACAGTCCCTAGTTTGGTATTCATGTGGGGAGTATATTGCAACTGCTTTCTTTGTAGAAACTGATGTATTTCCCAGAAGGTAGGCCGATCCTCATCTGTTCTCCTCCAAGTATCACACATCAGTTGATAAATATCCCTGGGACAGTTATGCGGCTTACTTAAAGGCTCAAATAGGTCGGACTCTTCGTAAGTAGATAGCCTCCTTAGATTATGGATCACTTCCTGATTACTCATAGTGGGATATGGGGAGTGTCTAGAGTACGAAAATATCTCGTACAGGGTTATCCCAAATGACCATATATCGCTTTTGGTAGAATACTTTCCCTAAATATAAACAAAGTAAGAGTTTAGCTTCTAAAATAGCGTACCAGATTGAAGCATTTGAAGTGTTACCATGAACAGAGATTCCCAAGCCATCCATCTAATAGGCAACGGCATCTTCCCATCGAGTCGATAATAGTCTAAAGAGTAGAGATCAGTATCAGTAGCAAAATGGGAGATTTTCACTTGGAGTCCTTTCCCAACCACGCAGTTCCTAAAAATCCAGAACCCAGAACATTTTCTTAATCAAAGAAGTCATTTACGCATGTAACAGCTTAGAAGACAAGAGTTTTTTCACAAATGAGAACATTTCTTTCTGTCTCGTAATGAACGTACCTCGTCGCAATGTCTCTATGAACTATACTCCGAGACTCTAAGAACTTCAAAGCGGAACTTAGTTGTACGCTTATATAAACCAATTGGTTAAGACTGTAAAAAGAAAAGATTTCTTTTAGCTTCTGCATCACATCACATTACATTAGCATATGGAGTGTATGGAGGAGTTTTTTTTAGTTTTACCTCAACTTTTGGCTGGAGCTTTGTAACAAAGTATCATTTTGTCTAAGAAACTGACACAGATCACCGAGCTCAAGAAACTCCAAAACGACACTAGGCTCCTGCTCACAGCACACTCCAAGCACTTGCGAAACATTTGGGTCCGTTAGAGATGACAAGAGACGAACTTCTTCCAGAAAGTCCATTCTTCAAAAAGAAAATTGTTATGAATAAAAATGTTTGGTAAGAATATATTGAGTTTCTTTGAACCCTTTATGGTACTTACTTATCCTTGTCCGAGGCGGTTTTCAAAAGCTGTTTAACAGCCACCAAGCTTTTAGTTCCTTTATTGGCAATCTCAAGTTCCCCAATGTAAACCTAAAGCAAATACAGAGTATATGGACTCGGATTCTTTTTAACTTGAAAACTTTAAAGAAGAGATCACGATCACTTATTTTTCATGAGTTGTTTTGTGGTTTTGTTTGGCTTATTTATTTGCTCGTGATTTAGAAGCGACATCGTTTTTCTCTTTAAAAGGATTAAATTAGTTTAGTAATGAGCTTACAGTTCCGAAAGCCCCGTTTCCCAACTTTCTCAGCATTCTTGGCTTGGGAATCTCGGAAACGCCCATCTCACGGAATATTTGTCTCACGTTTAGTCTCCCACCAGATAGCATCGACACGCGGTGTAGCGTTGCAGGGGAATTCGGGATGGATTTTAACGGACTTAATTGATTAGGTAGTAATTTGCCTAGTTCGTTGGGCACGGCGTATTCGTACTCGTTTGAGGAGTCTGTGATTTAAAGCGTAATAATGATTTAGGCTAATATCCTTAAAAAATGAGAATAACTTTAGTTCTTACCTTGGGCTGATCCTTGAGTAGGATTGGATACCAAAGTGCAGCTGTAATATTGTGTAAGACTTCCTTTTCCGGAAACGTTCACTCCAGAATCTGAACTGTTTTCCTTTACTTGAGTTAGTATCACGTTGCCCCCTTGTCCTACGCCATTACTACTTCCAGAGTAGTCTGGATAGGAAGGCTCGACGAAAGGCTCTTGGTACACGACCACGTTTGAATGCATCTTGGCTTTACGGAGATCTTCAGGTGTGGCGTAGCCAAATTCTAGATGGTGGTGGTGATGATGATCTCCGTAATTTAAGGGCATTCCACTCCTCAACATACCTGGAAGTTCTCCTCGGGACTTGAGCTTTTGTCTGAAGACCATAGCAGTAAGAATGAGCAAAAGAACGAGGACAATCGCCACAAAGGAGCTTATAACGGCGGTGATCACTATTGTTACTGAGCTCCATTCCTCATGAAGAGTTGGCGTCTGTCCAATGATCATATGATCTGTAATGTTGTAAATCAATGGTTTTATTAGCATTTTATGATCAAGCTTCTCTCTGGAACACACTCCAACGATGAAGCTACATTTTTTAAATACGTTTACTCCAGAAAAGTTTATGAAAATTAAACTTGGGCTAACGTACTTATCATTTCCTGTGGTATTCGACTCCCAGCTCCAGCACCATGGCCGAAAGCACTCCCTCCACCTCCTGAACTGTTTTCGGAAGCGTCATCACTCTGAGATTGTGTACGAATCTCATCCTGGCCTGGTCCCTGTGCTACTACCGTGGTTGCTTGTGTCTGCATCATTTCCTCCGTGAAATTACCCATTGCCGGCTCTTCACCGAGAAAGTAATAAAGAATGTAAGATTATGTTTAAGAAAAGCAAAAGTGTGTAGACTGAGGGCAATGACCCTAGGGTAATTTGAGCTTTTTGCTAGGTGCGTTATTGTCGAGTGTAATATCAAACATGATATGATACGGAGGTGATAAATAAATTGAGTTAGGACATAAAACAGACATCACACGTGGTCGCATAAAAATACATAAAATGATGAAGCGTTTGAGGTGGAGTTATTGCGTAACCCTATAATACAAGATAATGCTAGAGTCTACGCACTTTTCCTCAATTAAAGCACTAAAGCACTTACGGGAATCGAAAGTGACTTCGCTTATCAGCATCCATTTAGCTGCCCAGAACAACTGGATTTTTACATATTGCCCGGGTCTCTGGTGCAGTTTGATGATGACGTCCGTAGGATCCTCGAAGATGCAGTCTTCCTTATGCTTGTAAATGACTGGGTCTTTGTTAAAGTATTTACCTCCGATGCTGAAGAATACACGAGCTTCCGAAAAAATCTGGAGGGAATGAACAATAACTCCATATTTAGTAAACCATTTTTTAGCTAATGAAGATTTACCTGCTTTTAATTGCTACAGAATGAGATAAATGAATGGAGTAGCTAATGGCTTTCGTTTTATGAGAATATTTAAAGCGTCATAAAGCCCCAATCTATAAAGGAGTTTTAGTCTGAAGAAAAACTAAGGGCATAAAATAATCCAATGGTGACATTTATGTAGATTTAAGAAGTCTTGAGCCATTCCGCAAATATTTAGTTTCTTCGCCACGGGAAACAAATTCGTCTGAAGAATTACACTTTTTATTCTAGAGGGACTCCGAGTTTTTACGCTTTTTGTTCAATCTGTTTTCATGTTTTGATTTAATTATGAGCTTTTACGAGGACATTTAAGTCTTATCGTTCATTAAAACTGGGAGAGTGCATATTATCTTTGTGGTTAGATTGCATAAAGTTTTCTACTTTTCCGTCTTGTTTTCCTGAGGAAATCATAAATTGCACTAATTTCTTTTTGCCTTTAGCTTAATCGTAATAACTAATCAGCATTATTCAACTCGAGCACTTTTCTCATCTAATCAGTTAAATATTTTATGCCTTAAAAGGAAATTCCTGGAGGATATGCTTCAAGTGGGGAATTGTCCAGGGGAGCACACCAGAGAAATATGTGACATTATGCCAAAACAACTTGTACTTAAAATCTGACCTTAAACTCCGAGTTTAGTCCACCTGGGAAAATTCCCAAATTCACGATATTTTTTAATGATTGCCCTGCAGAAAAAAGTTCAATACTGGATACTTTATAGCCATATGAATTTCTATGATTTCTAGAAACTTCTCAGGTTGCATTTGCACTGTCCAGAACAAGTTTAGTAAAGTTTAGTATTCATGAAAAGTTTAAAATGTTTGCTACTTTTTTATTACTCATGTACCAAATCTCATATTGTACTTCCTCCTCGTAAAAAACCCCAGATATAAAATACGGTAATGTACACATCAGCTCGAAAGCTTAAATGTCTGTAATAATGAGTCTTCTCACAAAGTTTACATAAAGGATGACATAAAAAGCAAAAAGCCTTCAAGAACATTTTATACGTGCGTGCGTGTGATCTCCATGAACATTTTCATTTTGATCATCATTTTGCTTGGTCTTCATCTTCATCCTAATATTTCTTTAGGATATCATGAAACAACACAATCTTCTTTTTAACCTGTTTGCTTAAACCTTATCCAGTTTGTTTTAATAATGTGTAGTCTTCTAGGTTTTTACGTTTTTATGAGAAGTCGTAAATGCGTCTCCCGTCATTAAAAAGATTTTTCCTTAAAGTCAAACAAAAGTAGCCAAAAAAAATTATGTGAGATGCGTAAAAAGTACAAATTTCGCTGCTAGTTATATTCATGTGATGTTTACGTCCAGGCTTAATCTTCGAAACATGTCATTATAAAGCAGTAATTCTTCCCCGTAGCCTTTTGACATGTTGGTGTAAGTCAAGTAGTGTAAGGACAATAAAGTAGGAGAAGGAGGCTTGTTGAATCGTTAGCATTCTTAATTTTATTATCTAGAGTCTACAGAGTCTCTGAGAGTCCAACTCATTAAACTTTTTTTTCAGAGTTGACACGCAACATCGATCGTCTTCCCCTTTGATGGTAAAGAGTTGAATGCTCTTGTTAAAGAACGTTCGGACAGATTAGTTTGCTTGTAAAAGTTATTGGCACATTTGAAGGAAACAGGCCGTGTATTCTACGTAATTAGTGTGATGTGGCTAATTATATTTATGCTTTTGTTTTACGCTCTTACACTTGTCAAAAAGTGGGAGGATGGGATGAAAAGCTTGTTAACTTTTGCGAGTGTAGTAATGATAATGAGAACGTACATGAAAGTCACTCATTCACTTGGATTTTTAAAAAATCTTTGGAAATGTTTACAAGAGTACAAGACGCCCCAAGAATGTAAGTGTTTTATTAGGTCCGTGCAATTTCAACGACATGCTTTGGGCGAGTGCAGTTTAACTCGTAAATTCGAAAGAAGGAAATTAGTCATGGGACGGTGGAGCCCGAATATAAGATGGAAGGGTAAAGATATGCAAATGCTTAAGGGTTAAAATATGAGTGCAAAGAAATAAGTCATGTTTTGTTTAGCTCGTTAAACCAAGTTTGCAGTTGATGTTAGAATTGGTGTGGAGTGGTAAGCCTAAAGAGTAGAAAATTTTCTCACCTGGACCTCCTTAGTAAATTGATTAGAGGCGAAGATCTTGACTGAATTAAACTCTCGGATTGAATCAAACTTGAAGAATATTTCCACTGGGGTAGTGGCGTTCTTTGTGTCGTTCTTCCATCCCACCCAACCTTTGCCTATACAAAAGGAAATAGATAAAAAAAATTAAGGTTAATAGGAACGTGATGTCCATAATATTTTTCTATTTTCCTTCTTTTCGATGCCGATTTATGTATCCTACGCTCAAAAACAGATTTTAAACTTAGTCCAGGTGCCATTCACTGAAAAAACCATTTTCACGGGAATTTCATGGATAAAACATGTTTTATCGGTTTTATAATTCATTTATATGGTATAAATACACAGTTGATTCGAAAATGAATTTCTGAGACGACAATCATGCCAATTTTTAAAACCTTCGATATTAGGATGAAGCCACCGTCTAAATGGCGAGTTAATATTTGCGACTCTCCATCAAAATAGGGACAAACACAATTAATCCCTACCTTTTCCCTAGTCTGTTGTCTGGCTGGCTCGAGTTTTTTATTAAATGAAATAAATCATATTTTCTACTCTATTCCGTGTTCAATCCAAAGTGTACAGTTCTCCTTGAGTAATAATAAACGTGATAACTAGCGCTCTCCAAAGATTAGCCATGCAAACAAAATGTAGAATTTGAGATTACACACTCCTCCTTTCCCATTCAACGCACATCAACACTTCCCATCACATCTCAAATCACATCAGCTTTTCTCTCCTGCTCAACCTGAATGAAACTCTACCTATTTTTATACCTCCAACTTTTTATTACGTGGCACCGTCGCAGTTCACACACCACAAAAAAATCCAACCCTTTTTGTTTTTATTTCTCCTCTCGTTTGTCATATCAAAATGAGTAGAGTCATATATGGCGAAAATAAATGTTTTGATAAGCGTGGCCAGGAAAAAATGTGAGCGTGGCTTTGGTCTTTACTTCCAGGTCTACACAGCTGCGAACATTTCCTAAATAGCCCGATCTTCATACTTCCACCCTGGAAAAGTAAAGAATCAAAGTTTTGAGTTCTGTGTTCTCAGACAATCCGGTATGTAATTTCGTGGATATATGTCAGGAAAACGTGATCCCCTTCATTTCCATATGATAAGGGATAACAATGTTTACCAGGAACAAGATGATTATGATTATTTTACTCATGTTTCCTCCTCCTGTTTGGCTTCTGGAGGAAAAAAACTGATAAAGCATGTTCCTCTCGTTTCAAATAGCTTGATCGTGATTCGTGACGGTGATCAGAGAAGTTCAGAGGCTTTTTTTACTGTTTTATTCAGAATTGATAATTCATGCATGACTCATACAATATCCAGATAGATTTTAATCTAAAAATAGAATTAGAGTCTTAGAGATTTAAGCCTAAAAGTTAAATATTTGCTTTTCCCAGCTGCATTGTGGTAAAACATCTCGAAAAACAATTTAAAATTCAATTTTCTTCGTTTAAAGAAAAGATTTGACGTAATTATAATAATCATGAAGGGTCAACCCAGCCCATTCACATTTTACATGGAACGTTTTGTTAATCTGTTTCCTGACAGGAGTGACATGACAGGAAAGCATCTGTTAAAGAATTTTTAACGTTTTCGTTTAGATAATTCTTCTAATTTTGGACTAAATTCAATGACAACTTTCACGATTAAAAATACGAAAAACTAAACCTATTCCAAAGTGGAATGTCGAGAAACCTATATATTGGCAGTAACACCGGCAAAGGTTGATTTAAAATGTGTCTTTTGTCTGGAAAATACTGTACGTTTCATCGTTGAATTAGATATGATTAATAAATATTTTAAGAGTTTAGAAATTCCTACCTCGCTCATGACCATAATAATCGTTTTTAATATCGCTCGGTCCATTCCTTCCATCCGTGAGCATACCTGAAATAATACAAGGTTTAATTTTGTACTACATAAACGCTTAGTTTTCAGTTATCAATAATAATGAGATTTTGTACTAGGTGGCAAAGTGTTAATGTATTATGATAATAATATCTAAAGAATTTATACTTACCCAACCCTTTACTCAGATAATTGCCTTCCCACAAGCCATCATAAGTAGAATCATAAAAGTTCCAGTTCTCCCCGCGCTTGCTCCCTTGTTGCATACTGTAGCTTACAAGACCACCTAGAAAGAGCCCCACGTAAAAGATCACATCAGAACAGAACCAGACGACATAATATCCTGTTAAATAAATTGCGATGTCAATCGATCCAAACGTAACACTTTAGTACTTTAGCGAAGAAAACGCCTATGCCTTGGGACTCTCTGACTCATGAGCCATGAGCCTCTTGTCTTTTTCTTAATGTTGCCTCATCTTGTTGGCATCTTAAAGGAACAAATAGATAAAATGGTAACCTGTGTAACAAAGCGTTAGCCTTGGTGTTACATAACTCAAACGAGATCATCAATATTGTCAGCCTTTTATCATTATCCTCCCATCAAAACAACCAGGGAGGAAGTTCATTGCCACCGAAATTTTTCGCAAGATGTTTCAATGCTACTTGTGTGTGGAGGAAACATCCCTCCCTTACAATGAATAATGAAGCAATAACATGTTATTGCATGTTAGGCAATAGAGTTCTATGGCTCTTGTTCTTTTTTACAGAAAGCTCCTCGTTGTGACACGATATGTGTCCTCCCAGTGGCTAATTAAAATCAGTCGAGCAGACCAAACTCACATAAAAAATTGGAAAGGAAAATAGTGTCAAGCTTCAAGCCAAGTGTTTTCCCAACAGCCCATACAATACATCTATCTATCCATCCATCCAATTTTCTTCATCTGACAATGATAAGTGGCTCTTTACCTGAGGATTATTCCTTATTTTTACACTT
>JAANSQ010003318.1:0-10307 GCA_036850885.1 Lepidocyrtinus dapeste
CATGTGGAAGAAGCGAAGAAAGTGCGGAAGAACTGTACTTTGCAGACTTGAGACTCGAGAGCCGTAATTTCTCTACGGTCATTCAGGATTTACTGGAGCGATGCATACAACTTGCAACACAATAAGTACTGCACTTGTTCAAAAAAAAGAAGGAAAGTCAGTTGTATGATTTTTTTTATAGAATGTTATTATGAGCATTATTTAAAGAGTAGGCACTAAATAACTTAAGCACCAGGAACCTGCGGTAGGTAACCCATAATAATAATAATCAAGTCGAATTGTTTAAGTTTCTGAATGTTCTAAGGCTTTTTAAGGTTTCGTACATTTGAGTAGGTAATTGCTAATTTACGGATTTTTCACATCGTTTTACGCTCGCGAACTCGCGAATTATGAGAAAAACAGAAACAGCTCATTAGCGAATAGCTACAATGTTAGAAGTTTTTTTTACAAAAAAAGGTTACTTCAGCGTAGACTGTTGTACGTGATAATATGGTAAGCTCTCCAGAAAAAATTGGATCGAAGCAAATATTTTTCTTTACACAGCTCAAATTACGTAATCCTATAAAAATTCAGTTTTATTTAAAATGTGCATTAATATTAATTCATTCGATTTTGTCGGCATCACATAAAGTACACATTTAACCTTAAGATTATGGAGCTTTTAGATATTGGCCGCGTGAGAATATGCGTGTTCTTGTACACGTTCGCTTGTGATCGACGCAGCGCTCAGTATAATACACTTGAAGTGGTAAGTCTTGAACTTAAACTTTGAGCACTGAAGCTCTCGAAGCGAAGGATATCGTACAAATAATTAAGGTAAAGTGCTAAAATTATTGTAATGTTATGCAGATAGTTTTTTTTTGCGGAAATGATATCTTTGGTGGCTTTGTGTAATCATAAGTAGCCCAAGGAATTCATTAACCTCACCTTAATCACATTTGAACGTGTTTAGCTGATTTGATTCTAGGGATTAAGTAGATAACAGGAAGTAATTATAATTGGTCCAAGTTTAATTATCAAATTGTTTCTTATTAGACTACACCCGCACCTTGAAATAGAATAAATCGATAGAATCAAATTTTTCTTAAGGTTATACACTACCTAATCCCACCTTAATCCTATGCATGTTATGGAGGAAAACTTTTATAGCATATTTTTGCAGTTTATGGCTAAAGTTTATGATAAAATTACACAAAAGATAAAATACAAAGTACACAATTTACATAAAATATTTATGTTAGTCTTGTTCCCTCCGGTGATTTTATAGGACACGAACGTTTACTAACTCCTTCCTCCTACCCATATCTTCCGAGAAATTTGCAAACAATTTAGTGTTAGGGTCTTAGAATACGATTCGCAATGAAACAGAAACGGTTCAAGTCTTCATGTCCATCATGCAGTTTACTTTAGTCTCCTGCACTCCATGAACCGAACAACTCCAAAAACTCCAACAACTACAAAGTCCAAACACGAATACACTTTCTTACTCATTCGGTTTCCTTGTCTCATGAAAATTGCATGTCATTTCACTGATGCCATTATGACAAGGACATACCAACATAATGCAAACAAAGCTATAATATGGTACAAGTCACCGGCTATCCAGTTGTCCAGCTCGAATCAGAGAAGTGGAGCAACATGAGAAAAAAAATTAGGACAAATTGCACATGTTCTTGTTCACTCGCACACATTTCGCTGGAACATCAATTCATTCGGTATTCGGTACAAGCACTAATGCATCTTAACCAACTTACATATTTCCAGGAGGTAATTTTTTTCAATATTTCTTGCTCCGGTTAAAAGTAAGCTTGTCCGTGGCCAAGTCCGCCAAGTCTACAAATGTTACTGGTCTTTTGCCTTCCAGCTTTGAACGTTTCAACTTTTCAGCTTGAGCAACACAAGCAACTTATTTGCCCCAAGTTCTAGTTTCACTGGCACTTGTGGGGGTAATAAAGCATAAAAGCCTTATTTTCCGTTCCAGTTTTTCCAGGAGCGTATGTAAGAAGTGCATTAACAAGTAAGAGAACATTAACAAGAAAAAAATTCCTAGTAACGTCGGTTTATGATTATTACCTCTGTTTTTCTGTTTTGCTTTTATACTGGTCCAGATATTTTTTACGTAATCAAAATCCCAAATCCGGTGAACAGGTGAACGTAAGCCTAAGCCTAAAGGGTCTTTTCTCAAAAAACTTCTAAACTTCAGACCTTTTTTAAGATATCCCTCACCATCAATTCTTCTTAATTTACTGTTGTTTCGTACGTCTCCGCGTTTTCATTGTTATGATTACGACCCTTGTTTGATGAGGAGGAGGTTAGACTGGGAATTAGAGACTAAAAAATGAGATGCTCTTCTAGAGAAGATACCAAATTCTCAACAGCTCATCATCATCTCTCTTGTCATTATTATTTCATAAAGGGGCAACCCTGCACAAAATCCTCCAAGTCCTAAACTGTTAAACTTTTGCGATTTTCAGATGTAAAATTATTCATACGGTTACTCCATTCCAAAATCCAAACTTCCACAAGATCGCAACCAAACCAAACATCACAGAACACGAGCACGTTTAAAACATCCCATAATCCTCCACAAAGACGAAGACCTTTAAGGTTTGTACGATTGGAGTAAACTTTTAATTCTGTAAGAGCGAAAAGGTCTTGCGTACGTTTCCCATGAAACTTTGTTCACGACTGGGGCTCACCCCAAATGCAACCTTCTGAAAAAAGGTTTTGCTCTGAGAAGACCAACGAGACGAAGACGAGGTAGAGATATCTATAGTAAACTCGTTTTTTCCCTACTTGTGATATCATCGTAAATGAAGAAGTAAAAGAGTAAGTTTCAACTATGAAGGAATTGAAGGAAACAACAAGTGCAGCAGCTCGTTGTCTATTGTGTAATAAAACGTTAGGTATTGTTGCATTCGAAATGTATGGAGTTATGGACTTTGTTTTGTATTTTTGTATTTTGTGTTTGGTTTTACATAACAATAGCATAGGGAATAAAAAAATGGTTAATGTAAATACTTAAATACTTGCAGCGTGAAGTACTAAGAAGAGATGAGGTCCATGTGAAGATTATTTATTTCCTACGAAGTATTCATTCTGAAGACTTGAAGAGGTAACATGAAGTAATATTGCATGGTGCGGTTAGTGGAATACGGATTACGATTACGGCATACAATAAAAGATGAAAGATGAGCTTAAAATGGAGAGATTATGCTAATAAATTTTAGTGCACGTTTTTATCCTTTCAAAAAAAATCGACCTCAAAATACAAAACACAAGCTAACTTTTAATCCAGTGTCTTTCATTTTACTTCATGTAATATTTGCACATGGAATGATGTACTGAACTTTATATTCATCTACGTTAATCATAATCGTATGGAGTTTACAAATTGAAATAAAATGATGATGGAACTAAAAAAAATTCCCGCCGAATAGGGTTCTTACGAATTTATTTACGATGACTAGATTATTTGACATTGAAAATTTTGAGCAATTTGATTATGCTAGGGTCTTGGATAGAATAAATTCTGTAGAATCTTAGTATTTCATTAGATTGCGTAATAAGCTTAAAGTTTACTAGAGGAATATATTAATGTTATTAATAAATTAAATGGAATGTAAGCCATGGTCAACCGTTGAATTAATCAATTTTTAAAAGATAAAAAGGATTAAGCTATATTCTACAAACGGTTGCATGAAATCCAACTAAATAGGGTCGCTGGCCATTTTAATTCTGGGAAATGTAAAGCTGAACTAAGCATTTTGAATATTGCATGGCAGCTTATTTTAACAATGGTAGCGTTCCTTTCGAGTTTAATCAAGTGTTTCTTGTTTCTCTAAAAAAAATCTTCTGGGGCCTTGAGTCTCGTTTGTCTTAATTCTTTAACTGGACCTATCCTAAAAGCCAAATGTAAATTGAATGTAATCTCTGTAGAAATTGAAAATGATAGCCTTGATGAAAATCTACGCTTGTAGCCCGCATCGTAAATTTGTGCAAATTCTAGTCAATACGCTACCACCATCGTAATCTAGAGATAAAAATGTGGTTTGCTTTTGCTTTGCTTTAGTCTGGTTCAGGTAGCAAAAAATGTTTCATTTTTTACTTCGGTTTTATAGTGAATGAATGTGATTTCATCATTGGGGATTCCGGTCTGGGCTATTCAGTTACGGTACCGTTTCACAGACTTTCAAACTACAAGTATTTTGATTGATAAGCTTTATATCATAAGGGAATAAATGATAGAGCAGCGGCATGAGCCATAGTCGGCGTAGTCTTCATTTCTAAAACTGTTTAAAAAGAATTCATTCATAAACTTGATTTTTAGCTGATCGTTTGGATTCTGAACTACTGAATCAAAATATTTTTTTCCTGTTTTTAGGCACCCACGGACCCAGTTAACGTAATCATACAAGGAGGATCTTAAATTCATAAAAAATACAGTTTGCCATGCGGTGCATAGTGCATTATCTATCAACTCATGATTTCGGCGCTTCCGCTATGTCTAGTACGGAACAAAGATCCATGTCTAGATAAGGAAATTGGAATGATAAATACGAGTGCATAAAATGCGATTTATTAATATGCTGAGTTTATTTTAATCTACAGTTTCCCGTTCCAGATCAGAACTTTAAAAGGATTTTATTAAAGAACTGACTAGTTTAGAAATCTTGTAACACCCATGCACAAAAGACCTGAGATGAATCTGCCGATGACTGAAATACTGAAACGATAAAACTTCAGAGTTACGGAAGTGAAGTGTAAATATTTATTAAACAATGTTCATAGTCCACAGTCGAAATAGAATTACAGTTCAATAATTACAAATACTTTGACATTTGAGAAATAATCAATTTTACGCGTGTTTATTTTTTTAGTTTTTGAATTCAGGCGGGTTTTCAGTTTTTTTTACTGCTGCAATACGAAGAAAGCCCTGAAATATGTAGAACTGGGGTGACTTGAGACATCCATAGATTTTAAGTTCTTGTTCCAATGGGGTAGACACGTAGACATTTAATAGAATGTGAGTAGGAAAATGGGAGGATTTTATGGATCTTAAAGGTTATTCTTGGTCCTGTCCGTTTTCACCTTCAGATCCGGTGGTAGGATCCTCGTCAACCCATTCAGCTCCAGCTTGATTAAAGTCGAATGATCCCAGTCGTTTCTTCAAACGTTCGTTTTCTCCCTCGAGATCTTTTATCTGAAAAGGACAATATACATTAGCCTCTTCCCTCCAGTCCCTCCTTAGAAAAATCTCCTTCACCTGGAAACGTTTATTAACTTGCCTTGCGCTGCAGCTCAGACACTTCATTTTGCAAAGTTTCCACTTCCGTCTTGAGTGGCACCCCAGTTCCAAGTCTATCCAAAATGTATTCAATAGCATTGGTCGGCCTCTCTGGCTCCTCGTACAGTCCAACCAAGACTCTAGTCAACGCATCCATCACTCCCGCTTTCTCCAAGTATCTTCGGAACTCCTCCCTTTTAGACTTTGGCTAAAAATAAAAATAATATCAGAATACTTTCCTCCATTCTGATTGTAATTGTGATTATATTTCTTAGGGCCTTTTAAAAATTGCTTATCTTACTTTAAGAGATGCCATTGCAGTTCTCTATGTTCGCCTGGTGTGTATTCACAAATTAAAATTAGACCTATCCAGCCCCACAATAAAAAATTTCGTTCAAAGCAATTCAGTAATCTTCAAATATGACCAATGGATAAATTCATCAAGAATTCTCAGACTTCACCCTCGAGCATTTCCGTGGGAGTATCGAATAAAAATTATTTTATGAAAATTGAGTTCCCATGTGATTTCATTATAAAATCCAACCATTGAGTCAGGTACCAAGTCCAGACCCATCCAGAAGGTCAGAAAATGCAAAAGTATAAAAAGATATTCTTAATTTATGCCAACTATGCCGATAAAAATCTTTTGTTTAGTATGCAATTTACATATGAATTAAATATGCTATGTAAATATAAATAAATTGAAGTCAAAACACAATTTAATTATTTTTTTCAGTTGAAAGGTTTCTTCTTTTATTCATCTTCTGGTCTCAGGATCTTACGGAATCCTCGGGAAAATGTCCATATTATGTATATTCTTATGAAATATATGTAATCAACGACATCCGTACAGTTTCATAAAGGTAATATATGATGCATAAAAAGATAATATTTTGGTCTACTCTAATGCGTATGATAAGGCTCCCCTCCACTTAAATGTAAAGATTGCAAATTAAAACACAATTTTTTTTAAAAAGAAACACGAAATGCTCAAGCCCACCTGGAGGAACCCTTGGAGTTTTTTTTTCTTTTTTAAAATATATACTCCACTTTATGAATACTTAATTAATTTTTTTTGATGAGTTAGCTCAAACAATAGAACAAAGTCCTGACTCCTCCTTGCCTTTGAACTTTGGAGGGTAGTTGGTTAACTTTCTACCAACCAAGCGTGGTTTCAGACGCTTCATTTCTTCTGTAAATATAGGCTGATCAGGATTATCATCTTTATTTATTTCCGTACTGATTGACACAATTTTTGAATTCCCTTCATCCTTTAATACTTCTTCTGTACTTGTAGTTGTGGCGTCCCCTCCTATTGTACTGATGGGTTGGGATTGGGACTGTGGGCTGTCCACCTTATCCTTGGGCTCTTTAGACTCCAGCGGGGAGCTCACAGGGGAGTTATCTGTGCCAAATAGGTTTATCTTTATTTTCGCTGCGGGGATGAACGGGAGGGTGGCAGCGTCTTAAAAATTCAAAAAATAAATCAACATTAAAATCTTTTACTTTCCTCCATACAAAATAAAAATAAGTGATTCTTTTAGGAGTGTTCGTAGTTACCTTCATGCTGCAAATTGCCATCGATGGAGGTCCTAAGTTGCGTGACTAGTCTAGCACCAGCCTCCACCGCGTCGGTGGAGTCCTCCTCAGTCAAGTCTATATTCATAGGCTCCTCCTCTAAGCTGGACTGTAAAATTTGGGTTTGGCTCTGACTGGAAAGGAAGTCATCCTGGGAAGAGGCCATGCTCTCTCCCATGCCATCATCCTCATCCGGAGGTTCCAGTTTGACTGGAGGAAAGTCAAACTTCATCGCCTCATAGGTAATCTTTTTCTCCTCCTCTTGGGTTTCCATCCTTGGCTGACTACTACTCCCAGAGTTCAACGCGATGCCAAACACTCCCTCCTGAGTCTCATCCGTAAGACCAGGCAAGAACGTAGAGTCCTCGTCAATTAAAATAGGGGAAGCTACCCTCTTCTCCTGCCTAACCTCCATTCCACCAGTGCTCAATAATGTGACATTTGTATCCAAACAAGAGGAATCATTGTTACAAGAGTTGCTCTCATTGTTCATTTCACCATCAATTACAATCGGACTGTTCTCAACAACAATTACAGTTTCTATATCAGTCTTTTGCTCAGTTAAAGTTACATTTGAATTCTTTTCAGTCCCTCCCTCCAAACTATTTTTTACAAGGGAAATACAATCTGTTTTTTCTACATCGTCATCTATATCTATTTCCATTACAACTACTTCTTTCTTTCCCTCCTTGATTATGAGGACTTCGTCCTCTTCTTCTTCCTCCTTTTGTGCGTCAATTACGGTTTCTACTGGTGTCTGCTCTTGTTCCGCCGTGATGGCTTCAACCTCCTCTTCCACTATACTTTCTTCTGGATTATATTCTTCGGTAGGTTTCTCGGTTGTTTCCTCCACCAAAGGTTCTGCCACCACCACCAATGAGCGAAGATAATCCTATTAAAAAATAAACCCAAACAAAAATTAGTACAAAATCTTTTATAAGTACAAAGGTTACAAGGATCAACTTCTTACCTGGTGGCAGACAGGATGATAAAGCTTCTGTTCTCCTTCGTAATCATCCAATTTGGCGTTTTTCATTCTCCATTGTTCCTCTTCCTCGTCAAAGAAGGACTGAAACGTTTCCCCACACAAGGGACAAACTGCCCCCTCGTGGTCAGAAGCTAGGACGGTATATTGCTCTGGGTTCAATAAAGCGTTGGGGCTCTTGGGGTCACTTTCATTCTCTGCTTCTTGGCTCTCGAATAAACTGGCAGCTGGAGACAAAAGAAAACAGGAAAAATTACAAAACTTAGAACTCAAATAGCAACAAGGAGTAAAAAAATGCTGCTTTATTCACCTCTTTCCTCCAAATCTTCTATCTCCTCAAATTGAATCCAATCTGAGAGGTCATAATACCATTTCCTACTGAGGGCCTTCTTCGCATTCGCTTTTTCTCTACGGTTCTTCCTGAAATGCCAGTCTAGATGTTGCGAATACCTTAAATTAAAAAGAAAATTAATTTTAATTACAAATTCCATACGCTTGAAATGTAGGAGGAGAATGGGGGAATATGATATTTTGATAGTTACCTTAAAGTCTGATCAGGTGGAAACCTAAGGCCACATTGTGAGCACTGTACCCCAGTACAAATCTGTGCCAGGACGATATCCCTCTTCTCTCTCAAATTATCGGTGAATGCTACATCCACAAAGGGTAATGGAGGGATGGTCTTGGCTTTCTCCATTTCCTTCTCTCTCTCCTTTTCTCTTTGCTGATCTCTCAGTTTCTGTTTCTCCTTTTCTTTCTGCTTGCGAGTTTGTTTACCCTTATGTGCTATCTCTTCGCTGGGGCCGTTGGAGTTAGAAGAGTCTTTGACCTCCTCCTGTGAAGCTGGTTTCTCCTCGGGACTCTTCTCTTCACTAACTTCCTCTGTAGCTTCCTCTCCCTCTTTAGGTTTTGGTGCACCCGCGGCTGGGAGCAACCCGAACTTAATAAGATTCGCGACCAAATCAGTAACATTCAAGTTATTATTTTGGGAGGAGTCTGAGCTCTGGTTCTGGGAATCGGACTCTTCCTTTTTATTCTCGTTTAGCCCAGGCATATCGCTTTCGTAAGATTGGTTCATGTTAAAACTACTCCTATTTTTGCTATAAGGGTCAGGAGTGCTCGAATGGAACATGTTATTAAGGAGGTCTAACGGGTTGGCTTGGCTTTGTTGAGGTGGAGGCATAGGAGGACGCTCCATATTCTCAAACTGTTGTTCACTCTCCCAAGGATTAGGGCCTGGTTGTCTGGGACCAACATCCATAGCCATCCTACCCCCTCTGGCTCCCCTCACAGCCCCCCTTTGTCCAGCAGGACCAACACCCCTGATCATCCCCCTGCCAGGACCCGCCCGACCTAATAATGCCAAATCCAAACCGAGATCCACATTATGAGCAAGTAAAGCGCGTTTAGTATTGGAGTCTCCACTCCAGCGGCGGTTAGAGATAGCTAAGCCATAGCCATAGTCAGATCCAAAGCCAATAATATCCTTACTTTTCCCTTCTCCATAGTTCGCCTGGAGGTACTGCTCGATACCCCTCTCAGTCTCGGGGGAAATGGCGGCGAACCTCAAGAAGTGCTTCCCTTGCCCGGGGAGGGTTATCGAGAAGGGTAGTCTAGCTCCAAAGTTGGTAGGGAATGGGCGACCATTTAGATGTACCATCTGGAAGCCGTTACTAAATCGAAGGAGGACGGGTTCCCCCACCACATCAATCTTTTGCAGTTTCTCGTCCAAATATACGGAGAAGTTGCTTACAGCGTCTACCGTCAGAATTACCCGTCCAGCGCATAAATCATAGCGGGATACTGTCCCAACTGTAACTTGTGGGGAGGGCTGCAGCAGTTGGAATGTATGGGATCGACCATCCACGTAAATCTAAGGAAAACGGAAGGAAACAATTTATAATTATTTTTCTTATTCACGCTGATCATAAAAAAAATAGTGAGGACGTTACCTTTCTGGAGATACCTCCAAAGAATAGCTCATATCTTTTATCATCAAGAACCAACTCCCTCCCTGGACTCCCAATCCTTAAGGTGTGTGGTACCCTATTCAAATCGAATTTCTTGGTTTCCCCCAGATAAATTTCCAAGGGCTTTCCGTTGATCAGTACTTTCCTCGGTATATCATCTTTTTGAAAGGATAACTCCCTTGGGTCTTCATTCATCATTCCCATGAAGATCACAGACAAATCCCTGTAGAATCGTACCTCCCTAGTGATCTTATCAATGGGAATAGTGCGTCCTATATCCATGTCAGCCATCTTCAAGTCTTTTTGGTTTGCAAGAGGTATAAGATCTTCAGCGACGGGCAGAGGTCTGGCAATCGCCTCTTCAAAGGGATTAGGTCCCTCCGGTGCTGGGGGAATATTAGGTTGAATCCATGGAGGAAGTTTAGGCGAATTATCCCATCCACTGGGAGTAGGACCAGGTCCTGAATGAACATGACCTGGACCAGGA
>JAANSQ010003319.1:0-10305 GCA_036850885.1 Lepidocyrtinus dapeste
TTGTGCCCAGAGTTGAACATAACTTTTCCTTCTTAAAAGTCTAATTCAATGACGCGCCACATTTTCAGGGGTACATTATTACATCTGTCCATTTTTGATTCCATACAGTTGAAGTACCAATAATTGCGAGTGATTAAAAATACTTAAAGAGAGTAAAGAGTTTTCAAGATATTTTTTATTCAGAAAAGCGTGGGATGTTGTAAAGGTTGTCATGTTTCTGTTATTTGTTATTTTAAAAAAATAAATGTTTCACCATACCGTGTAACCGTACCGTTGACTTTTTCTGTGGAATTTTAAACCACTGCATATAATAAAAACCAATAATCAAAATGCCTATAGAGAATTTGTGCCGGGAATTCCCGGTTGTAGTTTAAATTGTAAATTTTTGTACAATATCGTTACGCAAAAAGTTTGTAAAAGTACTTTCCAAGTCACCAGGAACGCCACTTTGTGTTTCCGATTCATCAGGCGTCCAAATTCATTAGTATTCCTGTCATTGAGAAAAAAATCATCTGTGAAAATGGAAGAGACACGCGGTAAAAGTGACGATTGGCAATGGATAAAAGCGCACTTGCTTCCGATTTTTCCAGCAGGCAGACTCAGATGTGTGAAGTTTCATCTAGTCAATATTGCTAATCCCATCTTATCCCAGCTTATTCCTGGAGCACGGTAGACAATGTTAAAAAACTATATGGGAAGCAAGTAATGTTTCAGCAACGGTGGATTGGAACAAGTGGAGTGTTGTCAGCAATAAATCTTCATATGCTAATAATGCATTTACGGGAAAAGGAAAAAGTGAAGCGCTTTGTAGATGCATTGACTTTTCTTACATTTTTAGCATCAATTTTAAGAAAATGTTAGAAGTACAACAATGCTGCTTCCGCCAATGATGATACAACTCTGAGAAGGCTTTACGTTATTATTATATGCTTTTTTTAAGTCATGTCGTTGGTGTTATTTGTTGCTCTATTTTGTGTGCCGTGCCGACGCCTTTTTTCTATAAGCTATTCCTTCTTTGGTTCTCTTGCGTGACACTGATTTACGGAGGAGAGTATGTGTTTCGAGAGGAATAAAGAAGCTGCTTAAAACAACTTTTTTTCAGGGAGCAAGGGAGAAGACACACGCGTATCTTATGAAGTTGGTATAGATTCAAGGAGGAAATAACAAGTTCATGTGACAAGTTACATATATAGTCGTCCCTATTTTCTCGCCTTCACTCTATGAAATTGCAATTGAGAAACTATCTGCCCCAAATGGGTTGTTAGCTTGCTTGCTTCCATTCTCCATCCAACCTTTTTTACCAGAAAAAAGACAATTTGAGATTGTTTAACGAACGAATAGATGTGCGAGTGGGATGAAGGAAAAAATATTACATGGGGAAAGTGGTTAAGCAAGAGAACAACCAAGAAACGAACTTAACTTTAGTTTAGCTTTCACCAAAGACAGAACAAAGTCTTCTTTTAGTCTCTATAGCTGCTTTACAATAATGTGAAAAGTAATTGACATTGTATTAAGTAACGAAAATGAGGCAAGTGTGGCTATGTATACTATATGTGGCAATATTTATTTGACTTTTGGTACATCACGTGATATCACGTGTTTGAGGAAGGAGTTATGAAGATTTGCAAAATGAATTTTTTTGTGCTTACGTCCTGGGTCCTGCCTATTTAGGTATTTTAATCTTAAGATTTCCTTACTTGTAACTTTTAGGAATTGCATTAAGCAAATTATGTAACTAAATTGGAACTCAAACTAAAGACCGAAAATTCGAAAGTCATTAACGCTAAAGCAGCACTAAAGCCAGCAAATCATGGAACAGTAGCAAAGATGCTGCGATGTTGGGATGATGCACTTTTGCATTGAACCTGAATTTCTATAGTTTTGGAAACCAAGTACAACAAAAAGATACAGATCAGTAACTTAAGTACTGCTATGCACGCAAGTGTTGAAACGAGAATACAGTTTTTGTAAGTAAAAAAACCGGCGAAAAGATTACTTTTCCAGGGATTGAATACGGGAGGAAATGGAAAAGTTTAAATGAAAACGAAGAAAATGCATCGGATATGATTGAACTAACGTCAGCTTCCCATGCAATAGAGAGTACAGTTTCTTCCTGCTTAAACGTTTATTAAATTTTGGGAAAGGTGAAAGGTTTTTGAAATCGTATTTTGGTTGGAGAGTAAGCTTCATTCATTTTTGCTATTTATATAAAGAGAGAGATGCATGAAACGTCACAAGACATTAATTGAGGATATTGTAATTTGTTTTAACACTCGCCTGACTAACCAATGTTGCTAACGAAAAACGTAAAAAAAATTCAACTTGAGGTGGTGAAAATATTTCGCAACGCCCCATCGAATGTTGGATAACGCAAGCTGAGTAATTGAATTCCAATATTTTGAATGGAGTAAAATTTATACCTACTCAACCAAACCTAGAAAACTTTAAATGTTAGTTGAGTGATGTGGAAACCAGATTGTTGACCAAAATTATAATGAGATTAAGGTAAAGCCAACCTAAGCTAATCTAGAAATTTTTAAAATGCTATTTTAATGTTGTAAGACCAGATTATTGACCTAGCGTTTTAAATGGGATTTAAACAAGACCAACTTAACCAAGTTTAAAAATTTCAGTTATTTGAGTGGGATTAAAGCAAGATTATTGACCTTAACTTTGATTGGAATTTAAACCAGACCAAATTTACCAAATTGAAAAAAATTTCAATGTTATTTAACTGGAGTTAAAACCAGATAATTGGCCTAATGTTTTAAATGGAATTATAGCAAGACCAACTAAACCAAACCTAGAATTTTTTCAATGTTGTTTGAGTAGGGTCAAAACCAGATTATTGACCTTAATTCTGAATGGGATTAAAACCATACCAATTTAGCAAAATCTAAAAAATTTTCAATGTTATTTGAGTGGGATTAAAACTAGAAAATCATAAATGGGATATAAGCAAGACCAACATAATCAAATCTAGTATTTTTCAATGTTATTTGAGTTGGGTTAGAACTAGGTTATTTACCTAATGTTATAAATGGGATTCAAAAATTATGTAATTGGCTACGGTCGAAGTTAGGGGATTTTTTGCGACCCGCTTATGTACTCTGGATAAGACAAATACAAACTAATTGGTCAAGTAGCTCAACATGTAATTAATTTTACTTGTGAAATTTGAGAATTCACCCAAAAAAAATCTTGGATCTTAATTTGGATTCAGAGTTTGGAAGTTTGTTTGTTTGAAGTTTCATTGTGGAATATATTAGAATGGAAAACCTAATTTTTAGACCGTCAATTTACTCCCTGTATAGAATTCTAGTTAAAAATTCACATTAAATCAAAAGAAAATCCTTTTTGAACTTAAAAATTTGGGGTTTCATTTAGACTGCATTTCGTTTTTTCTTTAATGTATGAGCCTGTATAAATATTTTTAGTTCCGGTGTCACAGGATGTGCGACAAAGCAATATTTTTCTTACACTCGATATAACAGGAATCAAAAACTGCAGCGAAATATATTCTACACAACTGTATTTTTTCATTGGAGACAAGAATAATCACAGTGCTCAGAGCCCATTATAATGCTCATTTTCTCCCTTCAGACCTTTATTTATTGCTACGATTAACCCGATATCTCTATAATATTTCCTAAACTTATTTTCTTCCTTTATTTGGCACTGCTCATAAAAGTAATGATGGCAATCATTGCTATTACTTAAAGATCTTTACTTTCTTGCAATCATAATTATAATAATCGTAACAGAGCCCAACCACCCTTCACCCGAAACTTTTTCCTATCGTTAGCTTAGTAGTTATCCAGAAGGATCATTTACGTACAGAGAAGTACGTAGATACAATTTGAGTTGCTCTCGTTTCCAGAAAACAAATACAAAAACAACCTCTACTACGGTCATCCAAACGCTCTTTACGGATATTAAGTATGCTTTCCATCACTGCATCAAGCAAGACTGGAGGATAGGGTGGGCACATCTTTTAAGGAATTTGCCTCAAAGTGGACAGATGCATCAAATAATGTGTTTACAAAGATTTAGCGGCTTAGTCTATCGTTGTGTGCATAAGTTATCAGAATGCATTTAATTACACAGTTTTGGGCCTTTCCGTCGGTCTCGGTTCATTTTGTTGGCGGAAAAAAGGCTGTTTGTTTGTGTCCACTTGAATACATAATCTCTTTATTCATAGTTCACTGGCTTTACAAACAATACAAAAATATGGCGTGGAGGAACAATAAAGCCATCATTATACTGTCCAGTACGGGCGAAAACTTTCTTCTTTCGTTCCACGTGCCATACAACTAAACGATGAACGCAATTTGTGCATCGTGTTTTTTTACCATGAAAATTATCGAATAATGAATTTCTTTCATTTAAATATCGCTATATTATTCATAGTGACATTGAATTTAGATTTTAGCATCATACATACAATAAAATGTTGGGATGAGTTATTGAGCTGCAGTTGACATAGTTGCATAATATTAGAATAAATACAAATTTCAAAATCATCTAATATGCATGCTGTTCAAAATACAGTATCTCTAAGAAAAGTACATGAAAATATTGTGCCATGGTTGTTAAAATCCAAACTCTAATTTTAAAATGACTGCGTATCCATTTATATGTTAAAAGAAAATTTTCAGACATTCGACACTGTATGCCTAATCCAGGAAAGAGTACCCGATTAAATCCATACTTTTATTGCAACGATAGCACAAGTCCTTATGAATACAAAATCAGTAATAATTATAATCCTATACAGAAATATCCAAGCCTACATACATATAAAAGTAAACTTGTCTGGCAATGTTTTGAAGAGACTGCCTGTCCCCAGTAAAAAAAGCTATTGATAACATATGGCACGTGCTAATTGTCCCAATTGTTGGATGAAGTACCTCATCCTACCCCACTGCTACTACTCCAACAGTTATAAAACTCTGCTCATGACAAAACAACACAATGAATGATACATTAAAGCTTGCACACGAGTTTTTTTTCGGAGGCCCATTTTAATCCAACGAAGCAACCTTCGTGGTTGCAAAAGAGGGCTTGGATTCATATTGGTTATTGTTACTCAATGGAATTTTTATGATACTTTTTCATGTCCAAACTTTACCATGATCATCATCAGCTCAACTAAAGCCTTTTTTCATCTGCACAAGTTCACTATTTGGTTTATAAGTGGGTCTCTATAAAATGTATGAAAAAATATAAGATGCCAACCATCGCTCATTTCACCATCACTCTTCATTCATCCCCCTTTATTATTTCGGTTTCAAGGGAAAAGGATGCTTACAAACTCAAGTATTATTTTTTTTTCTCTTTACAAAAATCTTTATTACAAAGTAATGCGTATGTGTCTAGATGCTTTAAAAATATAAATGACGAAGTATGAAAAATGTAATATCTTCTTTTCACCGCATATAAATATGAGGGTAATCGCCAAGCTCTTTCCAGTAAAACTACTGAAAGCTGAACTGTTTTTCTCGCTCTAGTCCTTGATCACTTGAAGCTCAAGAGGCTCCCATTTTGCAGTGAAAACCGATCTATTGAACATCTGTTCAAATCATAATGTGAAATACATGCATTGCATTCGGGATGAAATTGATGAAGTAGGCATTTATCTGGATTATTATCATTATTATTATGAATCAGAAAGCCCCAAAAAGATGCTTAAGCCTTAAACATTACCGTTTTTTCTGAAGCCTCAACTAAAGTGAAAGGAATACAAAAGCAGAGTTTTCTCTCAAGTCATCATTTTTAACGTAGATAATCAGTTTTCGTAAAGGCCAGTTTTATTCTCATCTAATTCTTGATGAATCTGCTGTTGCTGCGCTTGCATAAATATCCCAGTGCTTACGCTTTCCTATCATCGCGATAATCTTCAGTATCGGTTATTACACGAAGCCAAAACCAAGCTTTACTCTTAATACTTTGGCGAAGTACACGAGTACGAGTCTATCCCTTCTTATTACATCATACCTCAGCGAAGCTATGTCTCTATCTGCTTTAAAGCATTTATTATCCATTTATTTTGTTTGTATAAGGTGCGTTATGCGCTAGAGCAATATTTTCGTTAAATTCTAGAGCTACAATGAATTATATCATCGTCAACCGATGTTCATGCAAGTGCAGTATCGCAGTTACGCATAAAAGGCACGCACGGTACATCCTTTCCCCTCATCCCAGCCACAAAATGATATATCACGATTAATACGGGGAAATATGCGAATCCTTGATAATGGACCGTATGTGAGCATGGTTCATTCATAAACCTAGAAAATGAAAATCTTTTACGTAACATTTTGGGATGATGGTGATGGGTCTCTGGCTCGTGCCTCATTGCGCTTATAAAGTGCAAAGATTTTTTTTAGGAAGGCTACGCATGCAAGCCTTCGAGTTGGGATAGGGATAGGCACACATAGAAGAATTCTGACGCTGCCATTGTTTTCATTTTTACTCCCATTTCCCTCACAATTTTAGAAAATGGAGGAAACCAGCATTGAGCATATGCCTACGCTTAAATAGCTTTGGAAAGGTTCCTGAAAAGGAAGTAAAGGAAGAGGAAAGGTTATTAACATGAACTTGGAAAAATTATTGGGATCATGAAGCTGTCTACTCTTATGAATATATTGTAGCGTGTACCTCCTCCTCATCATCACTGCTATTGAAGGAAACAATGAACTCAAAGCAACAAAATATCAACCCCTGAAATCGTAGGAAAAAGAGATTTCTCTCCGCACATAAAATAAACTATGACAATAGAATGTCCCACAGATCTCTGCATAAAAATTAATAAAAGTCTGTATTTTGGTCGAGAAAAATATGCTAAATCATCACCACCACACACAAATGAATACGAACATGGTTCAATGGCTGCGTGACGAAGGCTTGACTTTTCATATCTTCCAATCTCTCTAGCCTGAATGTGCACTTTTTCGTAAAATATTAAATATTCTCGGGTTTTGCAGATGACAATGACTACGATTTTTGGTAAGAAACACATGAAAAACGAGATTTTTTATAGTGCAAGCAAGAGAAGGATTAGGTAGCAAACAGTAAACAATCACAACAAGTATCGCTATACTTTTTCATAGTCATCATCATCTCCCAAAGCTAAGTAAAGAAGGAGAATAATAGCGATGAGCAATAATAACTGGAGAAAATAATGATGCTCGAAAGTCAACCCGAGTATGAAAGTGAGCCTCCAGCCGTTATCCTAGTCCCAGCTCCCTGCAAAGATAGAGGGAAATTGAGGGTATGAAAATAAATACTTTGTACAATGACATACCCGCTGGAATCATAACGATCATATCATGATACCCAAACTTGCTCACAATCGTCGTATTCACATGTTTCTATAAGGTATATGGTTATTGCCTGTAGAAAGTTAAAAAAAAATTGTCCTTGCTTGCCACACAACCTCAACACGACACTACCACCAATATGCAAGAACACTGTATTGTTCCAGGGGGAAGAAGAGATAGTGAACTAGATTATGCACAGTGCGATACCCTTTTACTCTGCGTCTACTTACTCGTTACTCCACTTTTTCATTGCTCATCGCCATCCCTTCACACATGCACCACTAAATACTAATCTGTATGTATGGGGATCGGATTAAAACGTTCGATTCGGTTTTTTGGAGCTGATTGTTCAAAAGGGAAAGAGGGTGAGTAGAGTAAGTAGTGCATTGCGTGGTGAGAGAGCGATCCTTACCCATCAAAGCGTATGTTAGCTAACAACCGAAAAAAATACGTCGGGATTATTTATTGCCATTGCACTTTAGTAAAGAGCGAAAGAGGCAGGGTTGTAACAATGAGCACGACTGAATTTTTGATTTGACTCATTCATTTTTGTATTGCAGTGTGAATAAACAGTCCCGTCCCCTCATTTGCACCATACGGTGTTTACTTGTGTTTTCCTGAGCTGAATTTTGTTTTGCTACTTTCAGTCTTGATCTCTCTCATTTCCTAAATCTTGATTTCTCCAATGATAGGTCTGATGGAGATCTTTTTTTTCAGAGATGGATACTCTAGATATACAATTTCATTGTATTTTTTGTGTCATGCAAGGATTTTTTGGAAGGAAATTGTTGATATATTCAAAAGGAAAGGAGGCTATTATATTCTCGTTGTTTTTACTTAGGTCGAGAACGTCAAAGATGATCATGTTGATAATAGAAAGACGGAAGTTAGTAAAGTCGTTATTGCTGTAAGGGGAGGAACAAAATCTTGCGAAAATGTAGTCGGTTTTCAGTTTTCAGACAAAAATACAAACGAAGGCCTTACTAGGGGAACTATGATGATAAAGAAGAATTACTATAGGGAAAGAAAAGATTATCTTGGGTCGTATACGGTTCCATCATTCTCCATATATGTTTGACAAATTCAGTTGACTCGAAGACTCTGTATTTTTGCAGCAGTATATTTGCCATTCTAGTACTTTCTTAGTTTGAACAAATATGGGGCGGTGGTTGTTTAGAATATAGCTAGGGATGGAAAATAAAAGAGATGGATCAAATATCCAATTTCAGTAAAGAGGGAGCAAAACTTGTTCTCTTGAAGTCAAAACTAAGGAACAGAAGATTCTGGGCTCAGTTAATAGCTATAGCTGTACCCCTGAGGAGGTCACTACGTAATACGAGTCAAAGATGGACACATGGAAAGCCAGATAGATTTGAGCATAGAATTCAGTAGAAAAGGGAAATGGAGAATTGTGCTTAATGGTTTACTCTTCAAAGGCTCAGAGATTATATTTCAAATGAGGGAATGCGAAAATAAAATAATAGAAAAATAAAGTATAACTTACCGTATCAAAATACTCATATAATGCGAGAGGAGAATCGTCATTATATATATGACGCAATTTAAGTTGACTGAGTCAATTTCATTACTTTGTAATATGATACTTTTTGAGAGACTCAAATGGTCAAGAGAGTATCTAATCATTGTCTAAAAGTGAGTACTTTACAAAAAAGTGTTTTGCTGGAAGAATCTGAGACAAAACAATGCCTTTAACTTTAAGGTCAAATTATATATATGACGCAATTTAAGTTGACTGAGTCAATTTCATTACTTTGTAATGTGATACTTTTTGAGAGACTCAAATGGTCAAGAGAGTATCTAATCATTGCTTGAAAGTGAGTACTTTACAAAGAAGTGTTTTGCTGGAAGAATCTGCGACAAAACAATGCCTTTAACTTTAAGGTCACTTTAACTCATGGACTCAAATGGGAACATTGCGATTTTAAGTGAAGTTCATTTCAAACGTTTCGAGAACACAAAATTACAATATTAATAGGATGTGGAAAACAGATCGTACGATATGTGTAACCGATATGAATACAGATTATTTATTTTAATAAAGTAGAATTTATATTCGGGAGTAAAATATATGACCTACAATAATAACATAGGTAAATGAGATAATAATATGCCAAAATCTCGGTTTTCATAAAAACAATATATTTGACTATGGACAACGGCTGGAGTGAGTATTCAATAGTATAGGAAGTGTATGTATGTCTGACTGATGTAAAAAGTACTCCTATTCCCTTACGTTTGCTATGAGATAATTATTTGTTACCAATCTATCCTTATTGCTCTACTTTCAATTAAACCTAGCGATTTCGTTTCAATTTTCAGCTGCTATCCAAAAGCAATGGAGCCTATACTTATAGGTACTTTACTTTCTTTAAGGCTAATTTGAACCAAGTATAAGTACTTACTGTGAAGAAGTAATTGTTTTGAACTCACTTTCTCTGGTAGATCGTGATTTGTGCTTGCGTTTTACAATGCAAATGTTGTTGAAATTATTAAAGGCAAATACATTAAAATAAAGTATCCGCTTGCGTGATGAGAAAACTTTCTAGATGAAGAATGATGATGGGTTCATCCATCATCATTATGTCACGTATGTGGACTAAATTTTCAACTATTTGAAAAATGCTGTGCCAACGTAAAGTTTACTTGAATGAAACTACAAATATAGGTATCAATTTAGACCTTTTTGCTGTTTATGTTTATAGAAGTTGCATGGAAAGTTTGCATGAGAGACTATTCATAAATGTGGACCAAGCAGCTACAGAAAGAAGTACAACCTTTATATATGTTGCTAATTGAAAGTACTTATTTTAGAAATCTAATAAAGGAAAAATCAGGCAATTGCGTGATGCTATCATCAAAAATATTTACAAAACTTTAATAAAATCATTTGGAAGTGGGCCAATTATTCCGTTTTTCTGTCAAATTCTCAAGATTATCGTTGAAACAAAATGCTTATAGATAT
>JAANSQ010003320.1:0-10304 GCA_036850885.1 Lepidocyrtinus dapeste
TCTACCATTCAAAACGTGGTAAGAGTTAGGGTGTGACCGAAGCTATAGGACATGAAACGTACGGATGGAAATATTTTTAAAAGTTCTTTTTAAATATCTTAAATGCGTACAAGGTCTTTCAATAAGTCATTTAGAAATTATATTAGAATTGGCCAAATGAATAATGCAATCAGTTCGCTTGCTAACAGATGCACCAATAATACCAAAAAATATACATGTTTTTCTCCGTCACCCGCTTGCGAGTTCATCAACTGAATCGGTTTATGTAGCTTTCGCCTTTTTGGCAAAAGACTTGTGGAAAATTATCATCGCAAACTGATTGAGATTGTGGCATAAAGCCGGGAACTAGACAGGATAATCCTATCTAAACACTTTTCATCTAATAAATCGTTAGTTTTGCGAGCCAAAGTCATTGTATTCATATTATCCAACTATTCCAACTTGGTTGGAAAAATACTTTACTTTTTTCTCTCTTCTCTAAAAGTCGCCGCTTTGGCAAAGGCTGCAATATCGAGGAGAAATGAAAACAAAAACCGTCGTGTGTTTTGGTGCACAGATTCCCCTCAATATTCAAAGGCTCATTCATATTTCCGAATTGAAAATGCCAAAGCGATGACTAAGCTCAAGGAATATTTACTTTGTGTACCGAAATCGGAGTCATAAACATCATCATGAACGACCGAGTTTTCTTTTATAGATTTTCCCCATAGAGAGAGAACATCTAAAAGAGTCATTTTATGTCGGCTATCTTTTCATCTGCATAATCATCATAATCGTTAACGCCAACATCACGTCACTATTTAAGACCATAAGAAGAAGAAGTTTTCGAGCTTTATGGAGGGTTTCCATAATGANAAGTAAAAGAGTAGAGTTGTAGCAATAACCGGAAGTGATATTTAGGAGTCTATGATGAGGATAAAGATGGCGTCATGTGAAATTGATCTTTGTGCGTCTGTCGACAATAAAGTGTAATGGAAATGTAATACGAGACTATCGCTGGCTCGATTTTGAACTTTTATGAATCACTTCCTCTGAACTTTTCATTCACTCGCGGATCTCGTTCACAATAAACCATTTATCTTCTGTATTGAAAATCTGGCTTTGGGTTCTGGAATGCCATTCACCATGAAGTTTTGTTTGTAGATGACGATAATGGGAAGCAGTTTGGATTGCCTCTTTTCCCATAAAGAAACTAATTCGGATGTGTGCTTATGCTGTTTATCATCATTTATATTTTTATAGAAGGGTTATTTTAAATATGGATAAAGATATTTTAAGTGAGCTATAGTGCTAACTTTTGTTTTATAACATTTTATTAAAAATCCCAGAATTTTCTTTTACTAGCGTGGAATCAACAAACCTATTCTTTGTTCATCTATCAATAGGTATTTAAATTAAGTTATTTATCACTCTAAAAATGTCACACCAAAACATCACATGAATTTATCAGGAAAAAGTAGGTTTCTGTTTCAATTCTTTGGCACTTTCTTTCTTGAAGATAAAATGTATTTATGCATGTATTTCTTTCCAGAAAGGTTCCAGAATTTAACATTGGAACTGCAGCCAAGAATAAGAATTGTTGGTGAAGTTTTATCTAGTTCTTGTGAATCTACAATCTAATCAGTCTCTACAAACTCTACTACAAAGTACCCTCCGAAAAAGTATGAAATCGCAAATCAATCATAGAAGAAAGTTTACCGAAGTGAATGTGATTTATTGGCTTAGTACATGTCATTCGCAATTCTGATATCGTAATGGTATTTCCGTAAAGTTTCTACGATTCCTGTTATGTGTTTGCTTGAGGAAAAAGAGAAAAAACATTTTTTGGAAGGGTGTTTACTCCACTTTGTCTCTATTGCAATACCAAGTTCACTGCCCACTGCAATCTTTCCAACTGAACCGGGCTGTAAGCTGTGCTTCCCTCCATTTGACTTCTTTTGTGCTTTAGAACAAAGAAGGGAATTGAAAAAAATGGTAGTTTAAAAATTGACAGAATCTTTGGCTACCCACTCGAAAATTTTTCTTGGATCGATTTTCGTTTTAATCATGGGATATCTCAGAAAATTATGCTGGAAGGCAAAGCTTACCCCAGTCCCAGTCATATTCCCCCGCATCGTATCTCATTCATAATACATAGCTTTATTCAACGGAAAGAGCTGAGCTTGAGCTGTGGTGTTCGTATGAATCAAACTTTTCCAACCTGCGTCATAAATTATACACGTAAAATGCAGAATTTTACGAGACTCGTTTTCATAGAAAAATACGACTAGAGAAAAGACTGATAAATCGTTTCCACATGCTTTGTCGACATTGAATACTGTCTCATGAAAGTTTTTTACATTCCTACGTTAATCTGATGAGTTGTTATTGCGAAATTTAGACTCAAGCTTTTTTCTTGCGAGCAATTCTAATTTATATCCGTAAAAAACCTTTTGTCAAATGGGGTGTACGAGAACCTCCCTCAACTAAACACGAATTAGAGTCGAAAATGAAGATGTGGATTGGAAAAAATCCTCTATAAAGGATTCTTACGAAAGACCACGGTGGTCCAACAAAAAAATCCTTCAATTATGCAAAAATCTTAAAGAAGTGGAAAGCATTTTCACCCGTGCCTTACATTATGTCCTGGAACTATTCTATGGGTTTGGAGGGCTAATTAGAGACTATTTTGAATTGTTGGAATAAAAATAGAGGCTTAAAGTTTTTAACGTTGTAGTAGGTTTATCAAAATTTTCGGCATCCGTCCAGGAATAATCTAAGAACTTTTTTCCAAATATTAAAATGCTTCTAATTACAATAAGGCTGATGTAGTAAAGGAGTCAAGCGATGTGACGGGCGACGCTGTCACCCAAATTTTTTTTTTAAAGTGGTGACATGATTTCAAGGCAATATGTTTCAGCGGAGATTTGTCATTACTGACTCGATCTTCATTAAGTTCTTTTACTAATTGTAGAAAGAAAGGGGTTATGTGGGTAACTGCTAAAAGCATTCTTTGCGTTTAAAGTACGTATCTGTATTTTTATGCTCACGAAAGAGCTTAAACCACAGCCGACATTTGAATTACAATTTATTTAAAAGAAGAGACCACCTGACTTGAGTGGAGTCAAGCAAATAAAATTTATCGCTTTTTGCGGCGAGTAGTTCCTGACTCAACCATATTCTCCGAGAGTGGTGGCAGTGACGATGGACAGGATCTTAGCTGACGTTCTGATGACGGATAAACATGCCATGTTCTTGAACAGTGGTTGGTCATCACTCATTAATGATTTCTACAAATTACATTATATTCTTCAAATCCGTTAGAAACAAGCCCATGCCCACCATCATTTCGGCCAAGCCGTAGTAATAATATCGGCCGAAATGTCATATTTTGAATCATTTTTTCTTTTCGTTTGCTACCTGGTGCAAAATATTACGTATCAAGTTGCCCCATTTCCGGTATACGTAACCTTTCCTCACAACAGCTTTCTAGTATGTATCTCATGGTTTTTTGTGAGTATGCCAAGTGCCGATATTAAGATTGCTTATACCACAGCTCCACTAGCAAAATCTTCTTTCATGGAAAGATAGAAAGCTGAAAATTTGGTAAGTTTCTTTGTTCTTCAATGTGAAAAATAGCGGATGACGATGATGACGCGTCTCCTAAAAAATATCTCTCTTGTGGGTTCTTTCTACAAGCTTCTTGCTTTACTCATGTGGGCACACATTTGCACAATAAATATTTTTATGATTGTATCACGATCATTACATTCCACTCCCGACTTTTTCTCGCAACTGAATGGGGTCGAGTGGACGATCCGAAAATAGCTGAACTAGAGAAATGTGTAAATGTATTCACCATTCGAGACGGTTATCTTTTTCCAAATTGCGCAGAGCCGAAAAATTTCCTCCACGACATTTTTTCAACGCTCAGTAAGTTAAACTTTGTTTCGCCTTGGTTTATGAATACTTAAATGCACAGGTTCTTATAAGATAAATGAGCGCCTACTTGTAATCATTAGACATTGGCATTTATTTAGCGTTAAATGGGAACTCGAGCGATCCTTTAAACATATATAACGATAGTCGACGGCACATAAAATTAATAGAAATAAACCTCAAGGAATATCACTGTTTCCTCCATTATATGTATGTTCCAACATAGAATAATCTGAAATGTTGCGAGCTGACTTTACACGAGAGCATATCTGTGAACTCCTGTGCTAGCGAAAGAAACTACACTTTCAAAAACTCATTATTCATTTGTGATTTTTCGCAATTTGAAGTGTAAGCAAGGCACGGAATATGTCGGGGTGCCAGCAAACGGTGGACAGGTGACGCTAAAAATATGTGAGGTGACGGGATTTTTAATAAAAAGGTGTCGGGGGCTGATTTACGCTTTTATGGTTCCAAGCTACATTTTGCTACACGAAACAAATCTTTTTTTTTAGAAATATTTTATTGCATAAATCCGGAATATCAATCAAAGTTGAATACATGTTGTGGCAGAAGTATATATAAATTCTTTCAACATAATAGGTAAACTTACAAACAAGTGATTGGGTTGGAAAGGGCGAAAACTGCTTTTAAAGTTATGCTTCACGTGTTGAATTGCAGTTGTTCTCGAGGAAAATTTATTGAGGCTATTTAGACCATTCTGGTGACTTTATGTTGCATACATTGCATTCCATTCCTTCCTTGTCCCTGTTATTAGTGTATCTTATTCTTTAAAAATTTGTCTCAACTGCCAGTTTTTACTTCTCCATTTTAAAACTAACCACATTTTATAACTGTCAACTTGAGCAAGAATGAAGAAAGAAAAGAGGTAAACATAGTATCGCAATACATGCTTAAGTCTTTCTTCGAACCAAGTTCTTGTGAATCAAATAGCTGGTTTTTTCTCAGAGAGTATCCATCATCAAAGTTACGTAAAAGCCAATATATTATGTCGAGCAGTTGTTGGAATGATGATGATTGGATAAAAATTTCCTAGCCTGAATTGGCTGATCAAACCAGATACAATCCGGCCAACTTTTAAACGTGACATTCTATTTGAAACTTCTCAGGAAAAATTAGAAGACAGTTATGTTTTCTTTACTGCAAGGCAACAAATGAGGAAATGTTTTATGTATCGTCTGCTCTTCTAGTCAACAAGAGATTTTCGTCTGAAGCAAAATTTATTGCTTTCAGATAAAAATCCAACATGTTTTGTGGTATTTTGGTGAAAAATTATGGTAAATTTTATTGTTCTTTTGAGTCTTGTTTCCTACTGCATGCTACTACAGTATCTTGCATTTATTTCTGAACGCTAACGAACAATTTGCGAATATTTAAATGGGAAATGTAAATTTTAATATTTTTTTCGCTGAGATTATAATGGATCTCAAACAGTTCAGGATAAAAGCTTTTCCTTTTGCGATATGAGGCTATATGGGAAAATAAATATTTCAGCAGAGAACTATACAAAGAATACAGTCAGGATTTAGCTTTTGGATAGGTTGTGATGAATTGAAGATGTTTCATTTTTATTTGTCGCATTTTTTTCTCTAGATGTTAAAATTGGAAAGTATGCGTTTAATCTTCAAGAACAAATTAAGTTAGAGAAGAAAGTGGGAAAATTTGTTTTACAAAATTAGCTATTTTTAGAAGATTTTTAGTCGACTCTGTAGGAGACGGCGTGTCCAGGGGTGTTGACAACCTTGGTCAAGGTGGCTTCCCTGACGGCTTGAGAAACTACTGGAGATGAGACGAGTCCGGAAGAGTAGACAACTGGAGAAGCGATGGAGGATCCCAAGATTGGGGAAGCATAAGAGGAAGCCAAGAGAGGGGAGGCATAAGAAGAGGCCAAGAGTGGAGAGGCGATGGTTTGGTGTCCAAGGGCAAGTGGATGAGAGATAACGTTGGAATATCCGAGAGCGGTGGTTGGGAGGACAGCGGAGGTGAGGAGAGCACGCTTCTTCCTTCCGGAACGGATAAGAGCCTCGGAGTGCGCTGCGAGATGAGCGGCTCTAGCTTGGATAACCTCTGGGGTGTCTTGAACTGGAGCTGGGGCAACTAGGTTGGCCACAGGAGCTACTGGGAGA
Organism: Lepidocyrtinus dapeste; assembly: GCA_036850885.1. NCBI lineage: Eukaryota > Metazoa > Arthropoda > Collembola > Entomobryomorpha > Entomobryidae > Lepidocyrtinus > Lepidocyrtinus dapeste. Next base: position 6,063 of record JAANSQ010003320.1, read on the forward strand.
GCAGCTGGAGCAACTGGAAGGTCGTTGCTGGCTACCTGGAAACCTCCATGTCCGGCAGTGTAAGCTACACGGACTTCCTTGCCTTCTGGGTTTACGTAAGCGTAGCTTCCACGAACATTTCCGGCAGCATCACGGATAGCGGCGTGGGCTTGTCCAGCGTGAGCATATCCGTAAGAAGCCTGGCCAAGTTCATCTTGGGCGTGGTATTGGGTCTTGGTTGCGAGTGGGGCAACAATGGCTTGAGAAACAACTGGAGAAACAACGCTATGAGCAATAGCGTGTCCTTGAATGAGTCCAAGGTTGTTGGCCAAAAGAACCTGAGGATTAGCACTGGCCGCTGCCAAAACGGTGGCGAGAACGACCTAAAATGCAATAAAAATTTCATTAGATTTCAATAGAAATATATATATTGTACCTCCTCAACTTCACAATTTTTGGTTCAGTACTTACGAAAGCCTTCATGATGAATTTGGGAGGTTTTAGGTTTGCTTCTCAAGAGAGCTACGTTTGCAATTGAAATGACGTACAGGTCTTTGGTCCGAAATCCCTTTTATACCGGCTGTGACTTTGCCCACCCAACAAAAAAAATACGGAGACCACGCTTAAGTGGTTTTCTTTTTTTAATCTAAAAAAACTAATAATATCTTTTGTATCCATCCCTCTACACATTTTCGATCCGTTTTCGTATTTTATACGTGTTGATGATCCATTGGCTAATCAATTGAGGCATTAGATCATTCATTACCATCATGTGGACAAAGTTGGAGTTTGCATGTGATGAAAAACAGCTCCGCTAGTAGGCATATCACTCCAGCCCATAAAAACCTGAAGTCCGAATAGTGATAGGCCAAAGCTATTCCTTTTGTCTCACCTTTTCGTCTTTTGCTAAACAGCCACAATCACACGTCATCTTTAGCCAAGAAATATGAAGATCCTACATCCCCTTTTTTAGTTTCATTTACTGACCTCATAAAAGAATCTTGCGTAAGATTAACATTAAACAAGTTAAATAGGTTTTTTTATTCGTTGTGGTGATATGATATGATGATGGCTTGCATTCTCGTTCCAGTAAACCTTTCGTTGTCTCTTAAACCGAAATGGGGCGAGGATCTCAAAGAATGCGAAATGCTCTTTATCATCTACAATCAATCATGATTACTCGAAGAAAGAAAACGAGAAAAAAAACCTGTAGGAATGATATGTTAGCTGGAAGCAGTTTTCGAATGCAGGAGTTTTTATGTAAATTCCATTCCAGGACATACAAAAGGGTGACGATGTAAAACTGGTTGAGCATTCTTACCTATTGACCGAAATGCCAATGTACAACTCATGATTTTTTTTAACAGACCCGTGCGACGGGCTGTACACAGAGAAAGTATTTCAAATAACTATTGTGAACTAAAAGATTTATTTTACAACAAACATAACAACGAAATTCTAGAGAAAATGTTTTCTAAAGCTAAGAAAATGTTGAAACGTTCAGCTAGCAAGCTCCATGGATGTTCCCCTTGAAAAAGGCATGGCAGGGAGCTAAAACAAGTGGAGTTCATGATTAATGTAGTGGAATAAATAATGAAATGGGTCAATATACATATTGTGCATACCTAGCAATAAAGTTAAGTGTAGGTTTGGCTAGACCGCGACTCGACTCCCCTACTTGAGAGCTTCATGCTTTAATTTTGTAATGAAATTATACAATGATTATTGTGGAACGGACACGCCTTCCTTTTTTGGATTTTTTGCAAGGCTATGGTATTCATGAAGAAGATGAAGAAGTATGAATTTATTTATCATGTGCTTGATTTTATAGCCTTTTAGTTTGCCAAAGTGTTTCTCAGTGTCGGAGTAATGTAATAAAACAATTTTGGTTTTTCGTTTTTGGGACAATATACAAAAATGGTGATGGTTTGGATAGTTAGATTATAGAAATCCCGAAAGATTTTCCAAAAAAAAAACGCTGACAGCGTGAACTAACAAGAAATGCGAGTTTATTACATGTTGGATTTTTTGGAAAAGAAGTCCAATTAAGAAAAATTAAGATTGAAAGCGTTCCCATGCGCTGACAAGCGAGAGAAGGGTAAAATAATTTGGAACAAAAGGAAACATTATTATGGGAATAATTTATAACTTTAACAAGCCTCTCGGATACATACTATTCGCTGCACAATTTTAATAGAATTAAATGAAAAACAGTTGGTCAATATATCTGACAAAGAAAACTCTGAAATAAAAACATTTATTTATCTGGGCGATCAGTTCGAAAATGCTACTTAACATCAGAATTCTACATCAGGATGCCGAGAGATGAAATTATCAGTCGATTAGGTCTAAACGTTAACTCGTCTACAACCGGATAACTTGTCTGACGCTTTTTTTTCATTAGTAGACTGAGTTGTCGAAAAAGTTGAACTGTCATCTTAAAAACAGTTCCAACTCACTCTCGTGCCGGTCTGATTTGAGTAATAAAACTGGTATACGCCAATTCATTACACCGGTTACGCCAAATAAATTAGCTGTCAATTCCAATGTTGGAGTTTGTTAAACAAAATATTCTCCAAGAATCAATTATTTAGTTATTTTTCGACTCAAATAAATGTCTATTTAAAAGATTAAAAAGATCCTTACTGATTTCATATAATGGCTCTTTCGGGGCAATGTGAGAACTCTTAGTATTCAATCTTAGATCTTAGATCAATCAATCTTTTTTTTTAATTTTTTTAAATATTCAAATTGACTTTTCAGATTTCCAATTAGATGGACTACCAGTGCCTTCAAGATTTTTTGATTGATTTTTCGTTACATAACAAAAAATTAATTCAAAATGCAAACTTTTTTTATATTTGCAATAGCTATTATTTAGCATGCATCTCAATGCTCTCAATCACAATTTACTAGTGAATTCCTTCATGTTCCTATGATTGTCACACATTAAGGTTCCATGGACCCGAACCAAAAGTAAAAAAGAACAAATTAAGATATGCTGGAAGAAGAATTTTATGTAAATTCAGAGCGAGTCCAATGGCTGAAGAAGAGATGCAAGAAATTGGCTTACGATTGTTATTTCATTTTGATCTTCAAGTAAACTGCCTGGCTTAGCCAAGCTAGCCCCACCCAACACCGTTCAAGGTTACCCTGTTTGCTAGCGTTCCGTTGTTTACGGTGCGTTTGTTAAGTCAAATTGTCAGAGCGTACCTATCAAATAGATTTTGCTTGGACAGATCGTCGGTAACAAAAAATATCCTGCATATATTCTTGCCTCTTTTTGGACACGTTATGCTAAGGAATGGATTTATGCAGAGTTGCAAGTGCAGCTTCGTAATTTCAGTTCGATTGCAAAACAATAATAAATTACACTTCAGAGTTTTGTTGAGATGACTGGACCATTTTATTTTTCTTTAAAACGATAAATGAACATTTCAACGTAGCGAGTTTTTCAAGTCGTGCGATCTCTATCAAACCAAATTGCAACAAGTTAAATAAACATTACATTCTTATTACATAACTAAAGGCAAAGAAATTCCTTAGAGTTAGACTCCCAATAATCGAAATTAAAACATTGTGTAGAACCATGCAATTAAATAGCAAATATACATAATTTTAATATCACATTCACATTATATGGTTAATAAAACAACGTGATGTTACCAAAATCTTTTTCTTTTTTTTGGTCAAGGCTATCATTTACGGTCTTGGGTTAAAATATTAAAGTCGTAATAGTCCTCTTGAGGAAACAGAACACAAAATCAGGATTCCGTCCATTTGAACTCAATTTAATAAGGTCATGTTACAACATTAATTACATCTATACATAAGAGTATATGTACAAAAACGTTCCAAACCGTCAGCAAATATACGACTTGTTTTAAAATTTTACAGAAAAGGAAGCACGAGCACCACCAAAAGATATTAAAGATATTTTTTACCGATATCGAATCAGTAGAAAAGAGTCGAAAAGTTATTGAAACAAGTTATTTTTTCCGTACTTTTTTATCAGATAAAAGTGTCCTTTGACATAAAGTTACTTGTTACTTCTGAATATTAATTAGTCAAATGGAAAGATTACCAAGAAGAAAGGGTTTCTACCATAAACATACTCGTTTATTCTCGAGTATCTTTACAGACAAACTGCATTATTGCATAGGGCTTTGGAGATTATTTTAGAAATTCGAAATTTATAATCCTGTTGACAAAATCCAGTCAGTTCATTGAACTTTTCGAGACAGAAACCAACTTAGCTAATCA
>JAANSQ010003321.1:0-10302 GCA_036850885.1 Lepidocyrtinus dapeste
CAGTGCACTGAAATTGGAATCTACGCTTTGTACAGAGGCGTTTACAACTCAGCAGTGGGTACGTTGCCGTTGCCATGCTAGCAAACTTTGTGCTTCCATGTCCTCCAAGTAAATAATTTATCAATTTTTGAAGAATGGTTTGAGGTCGCATTGGAGCGACTAATACTGGAATACACTGAGGAAAAGTGCATGGACACAATTTCACTTGAATTGATGAGCTCCCTCCTAAAAGTGGCTGTGCAAGAGGTGTGTAAATTCTTAAGTGACCCCTCAATCTCTTTTTAAGTGAATAATTTTTACCCGTGACCTACAGCACAATCGAAAATTTGCTGAAGTTACAAGTAGCTCCAGAGATTTGGGATACCAGGATATGGACTTGTATACAAAGCCCCTGAGCAGGGACCAGATTCTGACCAGTGAGTTGAGAAGAACTAATCGCCAAGAAGCATACCTTCAGTTTAGGGGGCTCTCTGAAGACTCTTGGGCTATGGCGCAGCACATTGACATTTGCTTGGGCTTTAAACGACAGACTCCAGAGACTCAGACGAACCTAAAGTGCTACTACGAAACAAGCCATCCGTATCTTCGGATCAGCCCGGTCAAAGTGGAAAGACTTTCTGAGAATCCACCAGTCTTCCAGTTTTATCAACTGATGGGGAACCAGACAATTCAAAACGTCATAGAGGCATCTCGTCCGAACCTGAAACTGAGCGGGTTGATGGGAGTGAACTCTACTGAGTATGAAAAGATCACCGAGCACCGCTCTTCTGTGGGAGCAGCGATTGACGCCAGGGATTTCCCTCTGATTTTTAAATTAGCGGAAATCGTGACTGGACTGAAAATTATTGGCGCCTCGGAACCTACACAGATTGTGGAGTATGTTTATGGGAGGCATTGCGAACATCACACGGACGCGGTATGGCACAACTTAATTTCTCGGAGCTTAAAAATATGGGGTATTTCAAGAAAGCGCCGGTTTCTTGATATTCCAGTACGAGAATGAAGATGAGATACGAGCTCACGTGGAGAAGTCTGGAGACAGACTGGCTACCATGCTCTACTATGTTGGTGCCCAAGAATAAACATTCCATTTTTAGAACAGGAGAGGCGAATCTGCCCTTGATTTTATTGAATTTCAGTTGGAGGTGCCAGCTGTAGGGGGCTTAACCTCTATCTGCCAGGCTGGGCTTGCAGCTTATCCAGAACGTGGCTCAGCAATTTTATGGTTACCTGTTTGTGTGATTTAGTAATAGTTTTGCTGGAATTGATATGATTTTTCCGCTCAAATTTTGATGCAGGTTTAACCAGTACAGGAACGGGACGGTGAGGCAGGATGTGAAACACGGTGGGTGCCCTGTGATTCATGGACACAAAATCGTTGCAAATCATTGGATCAGGTATGCACTCACACTCACATGTACATACGTCTGCCCATTTTCTAAAAGCGAGTCCATTAACATTTGACCTCACATCTCAATCCACGGTAAATTATTTTCATCTGTCTCAGGTATAACGGAAACTGGAATCGTTACAAATGCACTCTTGACAAGTTACAATAAGTGCTTCAGCTACACATTGATAAGCAACATTCACTCCAACGTTTTCTACTTATCTCGACAGCCAGAGAGACATTATGTTCGACCAGAGCATTTGGAGGAATCCAAATGATGCAACATTAATCAAAGAAATACCTGACTCAATACCTCTTAATTCCGATTTGGTGATTTGTTGGTGGTGACGATGAGGTAATACGAATAAAAATGAAATTAAATCATTTCACTGCACTTATTTTAGCATTAAATAACAAGTTATTCAAAATACTTGAGTTGTTTGAACTGAAGAATTATTTATGCAATCGCCCGCACTTTTGAAGGACAAACCGTTTGGTGAATAGGTGATTTAATGTATTTATGAGCCATTGTTCTTGGAGATGACTCTTCAGATGTTCGGCCTGAGGCGTGGAAGAACCACTTCACAAATTGGTTGTACTGCTCACACTAATTAAAATGTGTGGTCGCCTTTTCCCGTCATTCAAAATGAGAGTCGACATTCTCCTCAACGTCCTCCTGTTCTACTCGGCCAGTCCGGCTACTCCGGAGGGAACCTATCAGGGAATTGAGGAATCAGGCATAGATCCAGGCGACTTCATTCCAACCAAAGAGCATGTACAGTTTGGAGTGCTACACTCCATGCGGAATCTCACCACTTGGGCTATAATTGAGGAAGTAGCGGCCTCCTTGTTAGCCCACAGGCTGGAATTAATTGAGGAGGAAGTGAAGCTCATTAAGAGGTCATCATCTTTTCACGTCCTTCTACTATTTTCCAATTGTTATGCTTGTGACCGTTAGTCCGTTCGTATAAAAATTATTGTGAAATCTGTGATAGTTTCCTCCAGGATTACAACGAGTCTTCAGGTGAAGCGCTGCGAAATCTTTACGAGCCGACAAAGACAATGAAGGAAAGGGGGAAAGTGGTTGGGTCAAGTTACCTCCTGGGTCATCGCATGACTTCTAGATTTGGTGGTATTATTAAAAATCTTAGGCAGCACCTCCAATCCCAGGAATACATCTGGAATAGAGGTACGTTTTAAATAAATTTAACGACTGCTTCTGCCAGACCAGCGCCAGGCTCAGCTAGAGATATGCAACCAGTCTCATTTTTCAGAGGACTTGAATACGGTTTTGGCTTTACATGAAAATGAAACCGAGTCAAACAAAACTGCTCCGGAAATCCTCCAGGTAGGAGAGGGCTTGGCATCCGGTAACATTACGCTTCCCCAACACTGGCCGGACTGGCCAGATCTTTACTGGTCCCTGAACTCGTTTCTATCGCTCCAAGAAATTAACGGAATTCCTCCCGAGACTGTTAGCACCAAGTACAATCCATCCCTTGAAAAAATCCTCAAGTTCTAGAAGTACCGATAATATCCTACCTCCTTATCAAATTTCTAGTCTTCCAAAGGCCTGACGCTGGATACTTCTTCCGGGGGAGAATTGACCATGACTCAATGTGCCGAGATTGGAATTTACGCGTTGCACAGAGGCAACTACTACATGGCCGTGGGTGAGCTCCGAGTTTCATTTCCTAGATCCCAAGTGAGCAGAAGCAGAGTGAATCCACTTGTAAATCTGGATTGCAAATTACTGAATCGTAGAATGGCTCGAGGTCGCCATGGAGCAAGTGATGACAAAATTGGCGGAAGGTGAAGCAATCGAAACCTTTTCCATCGAACTGGTCTCCTTCCTTCTGACACTCGCTGTGCAACAGGTAATAGCCATGGAGCAAGTGATGACAAAATTGGCGGAAGGTGAAGCAATCGAAATCTTTTCCATCGAACTGGTCTCCTTCCTTCTGACACACGCTGTGCAACAGGTAATTAAATTTGAACTTTGACATCATTTTTTAAAAAAAAGATCTTATTCTGTAACGGCTGATTAAACACGTCGTAGCACAATAGAAATTTAGTGGCTCAAGAAATTGATCCTGAAGAAGAAGATCTGGAGCTGTACACGGAACCATTGACTGTAGATCACGTATTGAATGAGCAGAAAAGGCTGAGTCACCGACAGGAAGCGTACTACCTGTTCAGAGGATTAGGAAACAATACTTGGGGCACGGCGCAACATATTGACATCTGCCTAGGACACAGACGACAGACACCCCAGATGCAAATTCACTTGAAGTGCTTCCTCCAGAAGAATCATCCGTATCTGTTCATTAATCCAGTGAAAGTGGAGAAGCTCTCTGAGAATCCGCCAGTGTTCCAGTTCTACGAAATGGTAGGCAACGACACCATTCGAAGGATCCAAGAGATCACAAGCGCAGGACTAAGCTTGAGTGGACTGGTGGGAGTGGAAGGCGATGACTATCAAGCCATATCTGAGTTCCGCACTTCCGTGAGCACATCGTTTGATGACAGGGATTTCCCCAAGGTATACAAATTGGCAGAGATTGTGTCGGGATTGAAGCTCATCAACTCATCCGAACCTACGCAACTCGTAGAATACGTTTACGGGAGACACTATGATCATCACACGGATGCAGTGAGTGCCAAAAAGTAAATACATTTTCCGAGTCAGCCGAGAACACGAGGCCCTTGTAAGTTTAGTCGAAATTAAAATGAAACTAACAATTGAGTAATTTTGTCACATTTCCAGTATGAGGATGAGGAAGAGACCATAGAGCAAGTGAAAATGTTTGGAGACCGAATGGCCACGATGCTCTACTACGTGAGTGCTTGGCGAATCCTTTTAGAACTTGTGGAATGTGGATGCAAATTAGCACATAATTAGTGATTTGATTTCAGCTAGAGATACCTGTCATCGGTGGTTTAACGTCGTTTTGCCAGGCGGGACTTGCTGCTTACCCAGAACGTGGATCTGCAATTTTATGGTTAGTTAGTGCGACGACTGTTAAGGATTAGCTAGAAGACATTTTGATTCTCAGTAAAAAACAGTACCCTACTTGATTATTTTAGTTATTTTTTTAAAATATAGAGGAGCACATGCTTCCATGTTACAATTATAGTTAATGGTTCTCAATTTATTGAATCAAAATTTTTGAGCTGCAATTTTTTAAAATTGGCTTAGAATTTTTTTCTGATTTAATCTTCTGTTTTTAACTGAGAATCGTTGAATCGTATTCCTACAAAAAACCGCAATCCATACAACGAAACCTCTTGGCGGTTCTTAATAGCGATAAGCACCAATTTATTTCCTACGTTTAGCACGTGTCAAACTAAAAGATGGCTTTTTCTGTCGTCAGGTTCAATCAGTACAGGAATGGCACGGTTAGGCAAAATGTGTTGCACGGTGCCTGTCCAGTAATACACGGGCACAAAGTTGTTGCGAACCATTGGATCAGGTAATTACAATTACACTTAATTGAAGTAAACGTCAACGTCTGACTACTTCCGGTTCAGAAAGGGTTTACTGAGTTTTCTCCGTGCAGGTACAATGGAAACTGGAGGAACTACAGGTGCTCCTTGGATAAAATGGAATAACTTATGTATCAAATGGCCTTTGGCTTTCAAAATTAATCACAATTTGGTTTGTTGACTTTTCGAAAATTGTGTGAAATGAAATAAAGTGTATTCCTTTACTTGTGTCATTGATTTAATTAATTCCCCAAAATTGATTTTAAAGGTTTGGTGGCTCAACAATATTTCGGAATTTTAGGAGTCGAGTGAACTGATTATCTCCAAATAGTAATCCATTCCATCCATTCATTCATGGATTCAAATAAATGAACATAAAAATGGTGGACTAAGCCGACTAAGCGACAAATTAAGTTAGGATTCCATTGCAATAACTTTCAGGCAATAAAGCTAAGCCCCCGTTCAAATAAAAAAAATTCAGACCTTGTTATGTCATTCGGGCTGTAAATCGTGACTGGGATAAAAAAAAATCTCACGAAGCGACAACCGAAAATCTCACGTAAAAGATTATAAAGCTAAATGCGAGAATAAATTGCAACTTTGCATTCTTGCCATAACGAAAAAAGGTCTGAATTTTATGTTCATGAAATCGCACTTTAGTGTTGCCATAGTTACCTGGTTCCATTTTTGGCTTGCATTACGGAACATGATTGAAGCAAATTTTTTCTTTTAGTGCCAAAGCAAAGAGGTTTGATAGTAGCGAATTTCCATTTCCAATTAGATTCCAGACTCACGTTACACGTGTTTTAAACTTTGGATAATTAATAATTGCATCTGCATTTGAATTTCGAGGTATTTTGAAATTTCACTAATTCTGCTATGGCGACATGTAGGTAGTGTCAAACGTTATAATTGGTTGAGCCTGAGCATTGAGGGGCAAATCCAAAAGTCGTGAAAGATGTTTTAGTTTTTATAGGCTAGGCTATTTCGGACGCAGTGGGTCAGTACAACGACAACGGGACAACGTCACTCTCACTACAAAACCGATGTTCTAGTAGGGTACACCAGTCACCAACCAATACACTTCTGCTGCATACGCATGTGATGCTTAGAGCAAAGCGTTCCGTAAAAGTACGCACGATTTACTCTCTTGTTTTCACTTTCAGTTCAGCTCAAGCACGAGTTAAAGTAAAAGCACAAAGTAAACAGCAGAACGGCAAGAAACCTTTTAACTTTTAACACAGCTTTCAAATTAATTAGTTTATTTATAAAAAAATATAGACTGTTTACAAAGTAAGTTTTGCAGTCGTGTTGTCAAAATAATTAATCACAAGTGCATTTTCTATGAAAATATATACATGAATAATGTTTTCTGGTGTAATATTCCAATATTCGTAAGTAAATAATTTGAATGCCTCAATGTAAAGAAGTAATAATTAATTTAATGTTTTCGAGGATCATGTTTCCCAATGAATGTCGAGTTTACGTTGGAAATCTTCCTTCAGACATCAGGAGGAAGGACGTTGAAGCCCTATTTAGCAGATATGGGAAAATCTTATCTGTTGACCTCAAAAATCGACGTGGACAGCCTTTTGCTTTCGTCGAATTCGACGATGGGAGGTAAGTAAATAAAATAGAATGTGTTTAACACTAGAAATTGCCATAATAAATAATTTCTGCATATATCAAATGTATATCCGGATTGTCTTTGTAGTAAATGTAAAACGCCCATGGGGCCCATGTCTGAAACATTAATTTTTGAGGGCCCCCCAAAGTCAGTTTATTTTGTGAAGTGTTTATTATTTTTGGTTTTGTTTCCCCCAAAACACATTATAATCTATTTCAATGGGCGATTAAGGAAAACTAGCAGTCACCAAAAACTATGGGATGAATTACCATAATTAATAAGCAGTTATTTTCATTAACTTCGAATGCCAGTAAAAATGTTGTAAAATGCACAACTTATTAACGGTATGCCTCTACTTCCACAGAGATGCAAAAGATGCAGTCTACGATCGAGATGGTTCCGATTATGAGGGATACAGACTGCGGGTAGAGTTCACTCGTGACCGATCTGGAGGAAGTGTGGGAGACCGCAGAGGGGATGGGCCTGGAGGGGGGGCACCTGCACGAAGATCACAATACCAAGCAATAGTATATGGTACGATGATAAGACATAACGACGACGTTGAGCTAAAATCATTTGGGATTACCTCGTTACCTGGGCAAGCACTTCCGGAAGAAGTTGTCCGGAGGAGTGATTAAGAAATTAAAAGTTTAAGTCTCAGTTGTCCACGTATCTTCTCGTCGCTGGAAGATTGTCTGAAGGCGGAAAATCAGAATGTCCTTGTTCTTGTTTTGTTGTTCGTCATAAAAAGTGTGTATTTCCGTGTTTCCCTACATGCCGAGCTCTTATTTGGACAAGTACAAGTGGGATACACTCCTATTTCTTTTCAAATTTCTTTTGTTTTGTTTGCTTTCCTCCATTAAAATATTAGCAAAGAATTTGTCCAGTGTATCATAAAAAGTGTGTACTTCCGTGTTTCCCTACATGCCGAGCTCTTATTTGGACAAATACAAGTGGGATACACTCCAATTTCTTCTCAAGTTTCTTTTGTTTTGTTTGTTTTCCTCCATTAAAATATTAGCAAAGAATTTGTCCAGTGTTGTCTCTGGATGGAGACACTCTGGAAAAATGCATTTTGTCGGTGCGCTTGCCGTGATTCGTTATTTTAAACATCCTTCATCCTCCTCGTGTGTGAAGTTGAACTTCGATACAATTAAAAGGTGACAGGCTCCAACTAGGTGATAGGATTTAATGGATTGATCGGAACGGAATGGATGTATCAGGGAAAGGATAGGATAAAAGGATTTGAAAAAAAGTGGGAATGAGTGGATAAAGGATACACGGAGCATGGAGCATGATATCAAAGGAAATATGGAAATAATAAGACAAAATTAAAACCTGATATGATATGCCACGCAACTTTGCAGAACTTATGGGGAACCATGAAATGATGTTGGTATTAGAAAAGTTAGGTCTGTCGGTAATAACGTTATAAAAAATTTATGACGATGTGAACAACTGTTGTAGGACTTCCTCCGAGTGGCAGTTGGCAGGACCTGAAGGACCATATGCGTGAGGCCGGCGATGTCTGTTATGCTGACGTTTACACAGATGGATCAGCGGTGGTCGAGTTTCGTCGGCTTCAAGATATGAAGCTTGCCGTGAGAAAATTGGACGACTCAAAATTCAGGTCACATGAGGTTTGTCTTCAACACATCTTTCATTTTGAAGGCAAGCATTTAATATACACAATTACGGGCGATAAAGTTTGATTCAAATAATTTTCCAGGGGGAGACTTCATACATTCGTGTAATGGCGACAGATTCGTATAAATGTGGCGATCGAGCACGTTCACGAAGCCGAAGCTATTCTCCAGTGCGACGCAGGAGTTCTCCGCGTTCTTCGTCTTCTTCCTTGAAGAGGAGCAGATCAAGATCTCGTTCTTATGAACGACGTTAAAACGTCTATGCACGAAATCGCTCAATGTCTAGTTATAGAATGACTTTATATCCTCTAGGACTTCAACTTATAAATTAGATGTGGCCAATAAAAATAATATTGGAGTCATTTATTTTTATTTGATGCTGATTAATATAACCGGGACATTGGAATAAATAAAATAATTATGAAAGAAATTCTTTTGTATCGTATTTTGACTATTTGTTTTCGAAAAAATACACTTCAGTAATAAACGAGAAAATTTTATAAAGAGCGTTTATAAAGTCTAATAAAAGTCTTCATAAGAAAAGAAAATGCCATTGAGCTCGCGTTTTACCAGTGGGTCACCAATTTTACGCCATGAAAAAAAGACTTGCAGCTGTAGGTTTACATTAAACTTTTTGCCAAAAAAATCAGAGCTATAATTATTGCAACTTTCGCAAAACTTTTAACTGCAATTAAGCTTTAAGTCACTGTAGCTCATTCATTTTAAGGACTTTCAAAATCCCACGAGTTTACTTTATGGCAAATGTGTCGTCTTTAAAATGATAAATGAGGTATCACACGTTAAAACTGGTTGAGCCGCTGAGGAGCAAATCCAAAAGGCGTTTACTGTGTTTTTTACCTGGTGTAAAATCCGTGGCCCACTCATAATACGCAAGCTCTTTTTACACTGGATACTTAATTATGTGCGCCTGCTTTTTATTCCATCCCAATTTACTTACGGTAAGGCTCTATCCAAAAGAGATTTTGATTTATTACTTTGAAAGGAGACTCTGACTCAATTAACTGGAGGGCAGGGAAGGGAAGTCATCCTCATCATCCACCCTCGGAATTTCCACTGGAGGAATGTAATGGTGTTCAGGCTGCTACAAATATTAAAATTACTCATCACAATCTCCTTTGAACTGCACAGTCCGCAACGAACAAATTATTATTATTCCCATTACTCTTCACTCACATCATGTTTACCCCGCCTGCCACCGAAGCTTCGCCTGAGGCCAGCAACGGTTCCTCCTCTAGCAGACTGGAAGTTAATGTCTAAGGCTTCAGGACGATCAGTCTGATTGTTTCCTCTTGATCCAATGCCTCCTCGGCGGTCATCGCGGAAATGAAAGTTTACATCCAGTACCTGTTTCTGCCTTCCAGCTCTTTGGGGACAATGATATACCTCAAACAGTTTTTCTTCCGTCTCTCCTTCCTGCTTCTGCCGCAATATTATTTTTGCCTTGGACCAGTCGACCTCTCCTTCCCCTGCTTTGCGAATATTAAAAACAGGCTTCGGCCTAGGCCCCTATTTTTAAAGAAATTGACGTGTTTTAGGATCATCCAATCCAGACCAATGAAGGAGCTCACAACCACAACCCATTTCACATTTCACTGATTTCACCACCAAATCAAGTAAACTTTGACACACCTGTGAAGCTTTCCATTCCTCCAAGGTCATCAACTTGGGCTCTTCAATAGGTTCTGACTCTTCGCCTACCTTCTCCTCCTCCTTTTCAGCATCTCCAGAATTCCTACAAAGACCAGTCAGTGATTAGAGACTTTAGAATAGAATAAAATCGCAATGGGCTGCAATAATAATAATTAAAATATTTGGTTTTGTTTGATATATTACTCCTCCTTGAGAATTTCCCTGGTTTCATCTGGTTTCTTCACATCTCGAGTCGGTTCAATTCCAGCACCGGATTTTTTCGCTGGGTCGCCTCGGCCTGCTTTCTTTGTTCCCGTAGATAGCTTATCAATCAGTACTGAATTATTTCTGCCGACTCCTGCCTTCTTATCCTTTCTCATTGTCAAGTTATCCTTTTGGGATGAGGATGACTTTATTGCGAGTATTTTTTTCTTCTCCGGCTGTTTCTCGTGCTTGGGAGGAGGGCAAGAAGGCAGTTGGGTCTCATCGTCGTCGCTGTGCAG
>JAANSQ010003322.1:0-10302 GCA_036850885.1 Lepidocyrtinus dapeste
TACATTCGTACAAGGAAGGCAATCAATAAACTTTTGATTTGCGGGAAGAAAAGCATGAAAGCAGAGAAATGTGTGAAACTGAGACTCGTAATTAATGTAGTTCCTGCATCTTTAAACGTGTAAAAACGAGAAAAATTTCTTTACTGACTGTTAGCGTGATAGTGTTAAAATGTGAAGATAAAAAATATTGAATCATATCATTAGTCGATCAAAAGCTTCAGTTCTGCTTTAATAACAACTTGTAAAAATGCATTACTGCAAAATGTCGCAACAACTTTTCGGACTCCGTCTTGGAGTAAAAAGTTTAAGCGTTTCGTCTCGTAATATTAGTTCCTGTTACCCGTTAAAAAGTATTCTAGCCAGTAGCACAAGTACAGGAGAATGTTCTTGTAGAAGGCAGAACACTGTTCCAAAGTCGGCATATGGTCTACTTTCGCCAGTTTCTTTGGAATTCGCCTTTCGAACATTTTCTTCTAGTCAGAGGCAGGGAGCATTTTGCAGTGAATATAAAGGTTTGGCGGTCAAAGTATTATCATTGTAATTTAAGAACACTACTTGAATCTTCAAGAAATTACTAGGAAGTTACTACTTTGGTTTCTTTCATTTTAAAGTTCCTGCAGGACTTGCCAAGCCCCCCTCCTCCGAGTTAACTGGAAGAAAGAGATTCGACGAAAGGAGAGAATCTCCATTAACTCAGATGCTGCTCTCGGCCAAGTCACTAGAGGAGATTTTACTAGTGCTTGAAGACGAATCAACAGAAACACTTGATGCCATTTCCTTATCTGTAGCTGTTGAAACTTTTTTCGACTTGTTGAAAAATGAGAACCAGTATGTCCATGTCCACTGTTTATCCTTTTGAAATGGACTCTAATTTGAAGAATATTGACACTTTAATAATTATTCCCGTTCCGTTTCGTACAGATTATCTATCAAATCCAAACATCAAATTCTCACAGCGGTTGGAACCCAAAAGCTCTGTAAGGTATTGAGACGTCGAGCCCCTCACATGGATCCGGCCGATTTGATTAATGGATTGAAGCTGTTAAGCTATCTCTGCGCCCCTGGAAGTCATCTCACGTTTCAAATTCTTCTCAAGCTAATTTCCAAACACGCCAACCTCCTAGATCTTCAGCAGCTTGTATACATGCAGTTTCTTCTTGATAAAATGCATAATATGTCCAAGTCGTCGTTGTCAAAAGCTCTGGAATTTGCTTTGCCCGTGGTGTTCGAGAGCAAGTTAAGCACTCAAGTAGATCGTAACGATCCACAAGGACTATGTGACTATCTTCATTACGCGACAAAGTACAAAATATCAGACAAGTCAATAAGTATGCTAGTGGAGATGGCTACTAAAATTCGAGACAGATTTTCTTCAAATTCAGCCACAAGTCTGCTATGGTCTCTCTGCGACACTGAAACCAACGATCCAGCGCATGAGCCATTAGCTACTTGGTGTTTCAAAAGGCTCACAGAATCCATTAACAACTCCAATCTGAGCCTAAAGGATATCTCTACAACTACGGGCAAAGTATCCAGGAGGTATAGCTTCAGAGCTCCATACTTTTATAACGAGGACTTCATGAATGCCTTCTGCCAAAGAATTATACAACCTGATGTTGACCCTGAAATTACATTGTGGGCTATCAAAAACATTTCGATTATGGTATGTTGGTATAAATATTTTTAGTTTGAAGGTACTTAATTAGAGTTTGTGTCCCATAATTTTATTTTACTTTGCAGAAGCACGTCAATATCGAATTGATTGATCGTGCTGGTGAAATCATTGCGTCCAATCCTAGCTTAATTTTGAATAACGACCACTTGTATCGTGTGATCGTTAAAGGGCTAGCGATGCTAAATTATAGACCAGGCAAATGGTCCAAATTCTCATCTCTTCTACTCGAGCATCCGGCTTTGACAAAAGTAACAAGACTTTACTCTCAATTTCACAAATTACATAATAACGTTAAAATTTAATTATTGCATTTCATTTGCAGCAATATACTGTTCATGACGTTCCTTTGGCATATGACCTATTTTCTCTGGATCTTTTCCCGGAGAATATGGTTCGCTTCTTTTACTCTGCTGAGGGTCTGCCATTATTGGATGACTTTTTTGAACGATCTCAGATTCCATATCCATTAGTTCAGATGTACAATGCAGTAAAGGAGTTGCATCCAAATTATACAGGACCATTGCCTCCAATCTCAATGGTAGAACAGTGGAAGGAATCAGTTCGGGCAATTTATGCAAAAAAGACGTATCATTTAAAACCTGCTCTGCAGACGGGCTTAGGAGGAGAGTCTTACGTGATCAATGGGTTATATCATAATGGAATTCATATAGGTCAGTTGGATAAAGTATTTCAAACAACCATTTATCATTTTGTGATTTGATAGCATAATTTTAATATTCCTTTTTTTGTTACCTTGCAGATCATGGCATACTCATGAGAAAGGGTGGTTACCCTGTTGCAGTCAACTCTCAAAGTGACTCTCAAGTGGACTGCCTTAGTAGTATTACTAAGCCCCCAGAGAGCGTGATGTAAGTTCTATAGAATAACATTACAGTTAAAAATATTATTCTTCTGATTTTAATTCAAGTTGTTTTATTTTCTCAGCATCCTGGTGAAAGTTTGCCCCTCGGACCTGTATGCCAATAACACGCGTCGTTTGAAAGGTGGAGCAGCGTTGGAACTGAAACTTTTGGAGATTTTAGGACATCCGTTGGTCGTTGTAGACTTGGAGAACTGGATGGAGCTTAACGATCACGAGAAAATACCATTTTTGATGCATAAAATCCGTGAAAAAACTGAGCACTTTCAGTGGAATCAAAACTGGGGCGATGTGATACCTCCATGAAGTCTTTAATTCTTTAAGACTGACTAACAAAAAAATGCTTTGTTTTAGACCTAGAGTACGCTACAAATAAATTTTATAAAACATGAGAACAAATGGAAAGTCATTTTTTTAATAAAAGAAACTCTGAATTTCTTGCATCCTCGATTTAATATTTTAGTCTCAGCAAAATGTGAGTTTTATTAAACGACATACCTTTTGTCGCTTTAACGCTAAAAACGACAACGAACTAATATAATGGTAAGCTAAATGTAACATTACAAGTTAAAGCTATGTTCATAATCAATTGTCGACTACTTTTTCAACACTGATCGATGCGATGTATTTTCAACGAGTTTCTAATGTTTTTGTAGTTTCAATTGTTGTACTAATAGAAATTCTTCATCCTAGCTGAACACGGGAAGGCTATAATTTCGGAATTATCTACTATAGCCAGTAATTAAGTAATATTATTAGAAGAGCATAGCCATAACAGGAAGAATATGTCTAAAACGCTACGAAACTGACCAGGGTATATTCTAAAGTGACTTGAGGCTATAACTCTTTGGAGTAGTAGATAAGTTGTAAGTTTAAGTAGTAAATTAATAATACTTGAGAATATCATATCATCATCCAATTACCAGGTACATTTTTCGCATTGACACATGCTTTACTTTCACCTGCTCCAACGATGGAGCTACCGCATCCCAATCATTTTTCGATTTAATAGTTCACCACAACATAGATTATAAAACATACATAAACCGTATTAAACTATTTGTCTCTGTTGTAGACTCTGCAACAAACATTATTTTCCCTCCAAGAGGATCAATATCAATAGGGTTGGTTCATGACATGTTTTTAGGTATTATAATTTAACGCCTGTCTAATTGCTACATTGTAACTTTGTGCTTATACTGGAATGTTGTGTTGCAAAGTGAGGGTAAAAATTACAAAAATACCTTAAGGAAAAAAGATCCTTCCGATATTTTATCAAGGTGCAAGTAAACAATTTGTTCAGGAACGAGAACACTGATCGTCAAAAAGGTTTGCAGAAATGCAATCATGTATAAGCTTTTGTTACTTTATCAGACTCAAAATCTGAAATGTTCCATTTGAATTGAATACGGTTGAGAGAATTTTTTTTTCATTTAACATTTAATATATTTATCTTGAAAAATCTCTGAAAGTTCTTTAACAATCAACAATCTCTTCTGTAGAAAATTTTGGCGGATGAGTGGAAATAGAAATACAGATGTACTTTTATCAAAGTTCTCAACAAACTTAAATAAGTGGAACAAAACGTTATTCACTTTAGATTGTAAGCTTTCGCACACGTTGTACACTTTTTCGTTTTGTTTGACTGAACACTCCCGGTTCGAAATCACAACCTCCCGTCTCAGCAAAAGAATCTTGGTTTTATACAGCCTTCCCTCCATAAAAAATCTCGGACTTGCGATACGTTCGAGAATATTTTGTATTAATTAAATTACTAGAGTTGAAACACTGCTTAATTTTGGTTAACCGTTTTGAATACTTTCCGGTATAGATTCCTCATGATAAGCAGAAGGGAATGATTTTACGCATGTCATGGGTCAGGAGGAATGCTAAGCAATTTAAGTAAACTGGAACAATGGAAAGTAGGGGAAGAATAAAGGTACCGTGTTTTATCAAACATTCTGTTTGATTTGGAGATGCCAAAGGTTTACCATTTAAGAAGCCTTTGAATGACCTCCGTTAATATGCGGAATGAAAGTAGCGCCATTACCATTAACAGTATTTTTATCCTTATGTACAGCATCGAACTTATTAAAGAGATCAATTTCAAACTGTTGTATTCCAATGGAAAAGTGAGAGACAACGATGAAGACAACTGTACAGGATATTATCCACCAGAAAACATACCAATTCGTGAAGGTCAAGTATATAGTGAATATCGTGAACCCGGTCCAAGCCACTAAAGCAAAATACATTGCGTTCCAAGGGCGATCGTTATTCGCATCAGGAGAAAACTTTCGAGAGGAAGAGAGCTCCGGTTTGTAAAAATCCTTGAGGGTATTTTCCTTACTTTCCCAACGTTGCTCGCACCATTCTTTTAAATCCTTATCGGATGACGGCAAACCGTTTGCGCCGTATCTGATTTTCAACGTGGATATTTTAATTTTGGAGATCGATAGATTTGTTAACTTTAATACACTATAAATGATTTATTAAGGTTACCTTTTAATATGGAAATGAACTTCTTCAGGTACTTTCCCCAATAACAAATCAGTCTCGCCCGTAGGTAAAGTTTTTGGATAGCCCACCGTTATATCGTAAATTGCATCCAGTTGGGAACCTATAACAAAGTTTGTGTTTAAACATCACTGCATAACTGATCACGAATGCAAAATTAAATTAGGGAATTATAATTACTTGATTTCATGTATTCAGCCAGGAAAGCAAAACCAGTGGTTCTCGGATGAAGTACGTTCTCATATCGCTTGAGTCCATTTTTATCAGCGAAAGCGTGACTTTTTGCCTTCGTGTTATCAGAAATATTAGTTCCTTCGGGGAAAATGAGAATCTACAGAAAATAATTTACAGAATTTTATTTGGAATATTCTTGTATTTGTAATGTTAGAGAACTTACAATTGACATTTTTACTTACTTGATATTTATTCCCTAGAGCTTTGAAATAGTCAAGAGACCGTTTCAACAGATTTTTATCCTTTTCCCAATTTCTGTGAATGAATAAGTATCCGGCCATTTGAAGTCCCCATCCTATTCCAGGAATAATTCGGACATCAGATTTGAGAACAAATTTAGATCGATGAGCTGGTGGTTTTGTAGCGTGTAACAAAGCAGCCCACAGAAAAAACCAGTCCAAACGATTTCGGTGGTTCATGATTAGTATTGCCCCATCATCGGGATTTATAGCGTCGCCTGAGATGTAAACGCGACAACCCATCATGATTTCCAGTAGACACTGAAAACAAATATTAGAGTAACATTTTTACATGAAGAAAGTTTTTCGCCTAGTTTTCATTTTTTTTAAATTTTACTATCATTTAAAACTTACAGCAGGGTATAGCTCCCAACATGATAGGATGATATCCGTACATTTACGGTACCAGCGACGATTAATAAAAAGAAGGAACACGAGTGGGCAGTATAGGAAAAATACTGCCCATATTATACTGAAAAAATAATTATTTTTTAATTAAGCAATTATTAATTTTTCTCCGTACTTTTAACGATAGGTTNGGCAGTATAGAAAAAATACTGCCCATATTATACTGAAAAAATAATTATTTTTTAATTAAGCAATTATTAATTTTTCTCCGTACTTTTAACGATAGGTTTCTTACCAGGTATACCAAAGCAGGAAGAAAATGATGCCCTTGAGAACCTTCATATTATTTCCTTCTTTTCTGCATGGCTCCCGGCGAAAAATATAATTTGGAAATGTATATCGGAATGTCAACGTTTAGTTGGACCTTTGGCTACGAATATTAGATTAATTTCTTAAATTCAGTCCAGGTTCCCTTTTTCATGAATTATTTCCTTCTTTTCTGCATGGCTCCCGGCGAAAAATATAATTTGGAAATGTGTATCGGAATGTCAACGTTTAGTTCCTGGACCTTTGGCTACGAATATTTGATTAATTTCTTAAATTCAGTCCAGGTTCCCTTTTTCATGCGAGACCTTTCCAAACTGCCTGTGTTTTTGCGAGACAAAGACAATATTGCTTTTGGTTTGACTCGCAGCAGACCCAAACTTGCATAGCTCAGTTACTTAACTGCCTGGATAGTCTTCTAGTTGTGGATTTAGTAAGCAGCAAGTATACAGAAGAGTATTGGAGTTTATGGAGTATTATATGTATGGAGGTTTTGTGCTAATTTCAGTTTCATGTCGCATTTCTTCGAATCACACTTTTGTCTCTGCCTGTCGTCCTCTCGTATGGCTTCATCAGGAGACAAGGCAGCATATTATAATTAGTTTTGGTTATCTTGGCACAATGACATTTTCCTTTACAGCAACACAAACGCAGAGTTGATTTTCGGGGTATTGATAGCAAAAAAGTGGATCAATGGAAGAAAACAAGACAATGTCCAGCCAAATTAGATTTTCTTGTTGTGGCACTTGTACTGAAACGATAGAGAACAAATACTTTTAGCAAGCTTATGATTCATTTTATTTCTCGATTTTACGTAAAACAAATGTGTTCTCTTACAATGAAAACAATTTTCTATTTTCCCCTTTCCCTTTTATCTGACTAATTTCTAATGGTACGTTTATCACAGAATATGTATTGCAAATATGCAAAACTTTAAATGGTAACTGCAAAATACTGTCATGTTTCTACTCTAGAATCCCTTGAACCACATGATTTCCTTTTGATATGATGAGAATTGAGAAGTCCTTACAGAGAAAATGAGACCTTTTGCTTAGCCAGTACGATACAGTGCAATGCATTATGCATATCCTTCCTCTCCATCCTTAAGCCCCCAAAATAAGGCATCTTCGTTCCCTCCTTTAAGCATAATGCTTTCCACTTCTACTATGATCACCTCCACAAGTACATTGTGAAAAGTTCAACTGCAATTCCCTTTACAATTTACTATGAACAGAGCATCAGAGTCAAGTCACATTACATCTTTTCAGGTAAGTAATCTACAGGTAATGAAGCATCAGAGTCAAGTCACATTACATCTTTTCAGGTAAGTAATCTACAGGTAATGTGCACGTCAAATAATGTAATATGATGTAGGTAAGATCATAAAAAACCTTTTATTTATGGGGATTGCAATTGAATGCGAATGAGAGAAAAAAGTTGAGTAGGACTAGACCAAGCATAAGCCTCGGTAAGTAATTTCAAGTATTTTACTTTCCTACAGAATCAAGTAAACAAACCTGACGAGGCTAGTTTTTTGCCTTAGAGTTTTGCCCGAACATACAGAAAGTTTTTTTATAATACATTAGAAGTTGGTTCATTTCTGCCAAAAAAAAAACTACATGAAATATGCATGGCATCGTCCGAATTGAACTTAACTTGATCTTCATCACAGGACTGGGTTTGTGTAACAAGTTTGATTCCTTTGTCGATCTAGGTTATTGGGTGTTGACATTCAGTAGCAGATAAACTTTAGAGTTAACTGACCGCAGAATTTCATCTCATGAATATTCAGACAGTATGCACTTTCTCTAAACCGCAATTGTTGCTTAAATTTTGGAATTTGCTGCTTTACTTTCTGACCAGGCAATTAGTTGGATACAGAGAAGGAGACGAATGGAAACTTTATTTTAGGTTAACTAGTTTTTGATAAGCTTTCAGGATGTCAATTTGCTGTGACATATTTTACCACTAGTTTAATTTGGAAATGTCGGATGGGGTAACCTAAGACCAATACTAATCTCGTATCTAATAACGTATGTAATAATTACCTAATCTATTTGAGCACGTGCAAATAAAAAAATCATTAGAAATAATTGAAAGTGTTTGTACTTACCTTGTAAAACAAAAACGAAGATGGAATTTTAAACTAGTCTTTACAGACAGAAAGAATTGTATTATCCCCAACCAGTAATAAAGGCTTAATTCAACTGACGCACAAAAGCAGTTCAAGTAATAAAACGTAGTTTGACTCAAATTTCAGTGGGACGATATTGCTGCTGAGGATTCTAATGCCATTATTTTTAGTTTTTTTCGCTACATTAAAAGGCAACGAGATCGTGGATGTACTCGAATACCTAAAAGAATACATAATTGCCTTTCGTGCCGTTTGTATATGGTGGTGTGATACTACTTTAGGTATTTATATAATCCCCATAGTCATCTTCTGTGTTTATTCCAGAAGCATAGCTCACATCACATCATCATTGCAAAATAAAATTCACCCATCTTTGCCTGTACAAAAATTTCTGAAAGCACAATGATCATCACCAAGCACATCTAATATTTCCCCATTTACTTTGAGCTGAAACACAGGCATTGCACGAAGATATGAAGATGTAGAGCTCCTGCTCACTCGTTCCAGTGAGTAACACACTATTCTGGAGAATGTGCAGATCTTCAAAAGACGGGTTGAAATGGAAAAAGAATTAATTCACTTTACCATGAAAGGAGCATTTGTATTACATGGAAAGATCTCTACTTGGTCTTGGAAAGCTCTTGTAGAGCTGCTCAAGCATTCTTATCATAGTTCATATCATAGTTTACGCAAGCTGCTGTGTTTCGGGCTAGAATGTGTGAATTTTCATGTAAGCTTAAAGGAAAAGGAGTCATATGAGAATTATTGATCCAACCCAGCAGCAGAAATGATGTGATCTATTAAATTAAATGGAAAAGATGGCGATAATGATAATCACAGGCAACATACACGCTCCACCTTTTACTGTTTTCATGCAAAATAAAAATTCTACAGTATTATTCGTTCGCAGAATTTTCAAATCCTTCAAATTATATCCAAATCGAGATGAAATGAGAAAAAGGAAATCCATAAATGTTCACGGCACGGTATTAATAAATACTTTCCCAATCGATCCAACATTACTTTTCCATTCTAAACACGCTTGAGTAAAAATACATGTTGCATGCTTTCGTTCACTCTCCTGCAAACGGCTAACAAATGTCAGTCGAATTTTAAAGCTTTACCAAAGTGATTTAAAATGGTCGTATTTTTTAAAAGAATGCAACAAAGTGTTAACATCTACTTTTTATTGAAGTACTAACACATGTACCTCTAAATGCAATCAGTCGTCCAAATCGCTTCCGGCTTTTTAGAAAATCAGCGATAAATATATTTTTTCTTTATTTTCATTTTATGTTACTATCACTAAAATCTATATCACACATTAATGTTTCATTGTGGCTTGTGATCTTACGTAATCAGTAAAAATAAACGGATACAAAAGCGACAATTTTGGGTTGTGCTCTATAATACAGTCCATGAGAAATTTTGACTCAATATAAAATGGTTTTACTCGACTATAAAAGACCTATTGTCTATGGTCGTAGCATAAAATAATACAGCATATCTTCGTGAATCGAGACGAAAAGCTCTATACTTTAAAATATTAATTCCATGGATCTACAATGTTATGTATGTATATTTTCTGTGACTTTAACATGTCTAACCCTAAACGTGGACTAGATTGCATAAACATGTAATTTTTTATCTCTGTGAAATTCATAGAAATACTTTCAGGCTCTTAAAAATTAATTGTGACTCTAGTGATAGGGATTGACTTTTCATAAATATGTGTATTTTTTGCCTATGAAAAGGCCGTTAATAAAAATGGGAGATGGTTCTATTAAAGTTAGGTGGCTTTCTCTCAGGATTTACCTAAAGCATTATATTAGTAAAAGTCTTGGAAACAAGAATATATATGGCCCTATGGATAAATGTTAATTGCTTAAAATTTACACATTCCATAAATGTGCATTTTCATATGACCAGTGCAGACTTTATGTGACAGACA